>JAECUM010001810.1:0-135173 GCA_016617855.1 Megalonaias nervosa
TCGCTCTCTTGCTAATCTAGCTGAATGTGGTTCGCCTATAACGACCATTATTAATAATATTTATACTGGCTGTTTAATTTATAGCAGCAGGTAGGGTGGCCGACAAAAATTGAGTGACCTAGTAAGTAAACTAAACGCATTATAACATAAAAAACAAAAAGTCAAAAATAAAATAACAAAAAATGAGCTAACCTAAAATGGTTTATTATCCGTTTTTTCAAACTATACGGTAATAATAAAAGTTAGAAGGTTCGGTTTAGTGTTGTTGGCCTTATTTTTTCAGTCCCTGTATGAACCTTTATTTAAATAAGGTCAGGAAAACAAGTTGTCTGTTCGCCCTGCCTGCTGCTGATGCAATTCTTGAACTCTTCAAGTAATAGAAGTTGTCTGAGATTTTCATAATCTTGTTCAACTTTCTTAGCTAAGCACCACCTATCAAATAACTGCTCTTTTTCTCTTGCAAATTCAACATGAGTTTGTCCTGCTTGTTTTTTATAGTTCCTGAATTTTTGCTGATAAGCCTCAGGGACTAACTCATAACCCTTTAAGATGCATTCCTTAACCAGATCATAGTCGGCACTTTGTTATACTAACAGGGATGCATAGATGTCTCAGACCTTGACAAAAAATGCAGTCTGTAATAATAGAATCTAATGCCATTTCGAATTTTCAGCAATTTTTTCAAAATGATTAAAATATTTGTCTACTTCTTTTTCTCTAAAATGGGGCACTAACCTAATATTCTTAGTAACATCAAAACTTGAATTTGTATGTAAATTGGGAATGTGTTTTTCACTTTCCAGCTCTAATTCTCTTAATCTAAATTGATATTCCCTTTCTTCCTTTTCTATTTGCATTTGCATTTGCATTTACATCTGCGTCTCTCTCTCCTCTTTCTTCTATTGTGACTGCATTTGTTTCTCTTCTTTCTGTAGCTGCATTTTCTCTCTCTCCTCTTTCTCCATGAGCATTTTCCTCTCTCTTTCCTCCTTATCTAATTCCATTTGCTTCTCCTCATTCTCCAGTTGCATTCTCCTCTCTCTTTCCCCTTTATCTAATTCCATTTGCTTCTCCTCTTTCTCCAATTGCATTCTCCTCTCTTTCTTCCTTATCTAATTGCATTTGCATTTGTTTTTCCTCTTTATCTTTCTGAAGTTCAAGCCTTCTTAACTCTAATTCCATCTTGTATTTTAATGTTAATTCCTTTACTTTTATGTTAGAGTCTGATACAGACTTAATGATCAAAAACCAAAGCACTTTTATCCAAGACATTCTTTTTCACCAAATATTGGACCAAAATATTTTTTATTTCTTGCTTCGTTAAAGAAGCTTTTGCCTCAGAAAGATCATATTTTCTGGCAAGCTGAAGCAATTCATCTTTTTTCAAACAGTCTAACTGCTCCTGAGTAGGATTTGAAATAAAGATCTCCACTTTTGATGACATTGTAAAAAGCTTGCTGATTTCACTAAAGATTTCTAAAATGTGAAATAATATTTGGGATTTAAAAAATTCTGAAACTAGGGGAATTTAATTTTCAAACACAAAATTTCCTGAAATAGTTTAGCAAAATTCATATCCCAGACGAGCCCCCAATTTTCTGTTACGAGTCTATGCCTTAAAATAAGTAACAGACTAGAGTGAAGACAACAAGCTTTATAAAATTTAACAAATAATTTATTTCCCTAGAAGACAAAGTGAAAAATAAGAAAAAAAAAAGAACTTACAGTATTGCAAATTAAATCCAAAAATAATCCAAGAATTAAAGACACCAGTCCTAGTAATAAAAAAAAAATGAAATAAATTTTTTTTTTAAAAAAAGTCAGTTAGGTCAAACAGAACTGAACGCAGTTTTGGACATGGTCAGGTCATGTAAAAAATGTTACATTACAATAACATGGAATAATTTTTTTTTTAAAACTAACAGACAAACAAATAAATTAAATATACATAACATGAGACTCACATAGAAGTAAAACAACCATATACTGAGACTCACTTAAAAGTAAAACAGTTGTATCCTGAGACTCACTTAGAAGTAAAACAACTGTATACTGAGACTCACTTAGAAATAAAACAACTGTATACTGTTACATGTAGGCTCATACAAATGTAACAAAAGAAAAGACTGAAGTCAACAAGCTTTGTAAATTTTAACAAAATAATTTATTTCCCTAGAAAACAAAATAAAAATATGAAATAGGACATACGGTTTGTGAATATAATCTAAAATTTAATCCTAAAGTTGAAAAATATAAGTCCTATCACTAAACAGTTCTAATTGAATCCAGGTAAGTCCTATCACTAAACAGTTCTAATTGAATCCAGGTTCGAATCTCGATGACATTCCAATATGGAAGGCGATGATGTCAGATGAGGTGTTGTACAAATGGCAACAAATCCTCAATTGAATCACAGTTTATAATGTTTCCGTTTAGAATTCCAGAATAAATTTCCACTGAATTTCTGTGTCCCAAAACTTTTTATAAAGAAGTACACTTGTTTAGTCTTCTAGAGAATAAATTATTAAATTCCAAAAAACAGATAAACTCCAAAAACAGTCTGGCTTCAACAATAAAAACACCTTGTACCCTCAAGGTGTAAAGACACGACTGCTGAAATTTTACTGAGATATCAATATTAAACCCAAACTGAAATGTCATTTCAGTCCTGCATGATGGGTCACGTGATCTCTTAACATTGAACAGCACAATAAAAAAAATGCCATTTATGACATAGCTAAAATAGCCCTATCTAAGAATCAAATTCTTACACTGAAATAAATTAAAAAAAGAAAGGCTGCTTACAACTCAGCTAACACGTGGGCCGAAATGACATTGGTAATAGCCAATCGTTTTAAGTTGATGTTTACAAGATCTATGAACCAGGGTAAGCTAAAAATAGTGCTTAAGTCATACTTGTGCATTCTAAACAAATTGAATTTGCTGGGAAAAATATCAAATCCCGTGAAAATAATCATTACAATAAAATGTAAGGAAACAAAATTAAAATAAAAACGAATTTAAAACTAACATACAAGTGATTTAATTACATATTCATAACAATTCAGAGACTCAGAAGTAAACCATATACTGAGACTCATTTTATGAAATAACCATATACTGAGACTCATTTTATGAAACAACCATATACTGAGACTCAGAAGCAAAACAACTGTATACTGAGACTCACTTTGAAGTAAAACAACTGTATACTGAGACTCATTTTATGAAACAACAGTATACTGAGACTCACATAGAAGTAAAACACATTTTTACTGAGACTCACTTTAGAAGTCAAGCAACATTTTAATGAGATTGACTTTAGAAGAAAAACATTTTTATATGGAGGTTTGTTTAAAAGAGTGTGTCATAACAGTAAATAAAGCACAAAAAATGAAGTATTTAAAAGTGTGAATCCACAATGATTCTCAGCAGCCAAGAACTAAATTCTCTTTAAATTAGATATCATTAATTTAACAAAATTTGACCAATTTCATATGAACCTTCACTCCTAGAAGAGGGAACTCGGTACTGTTTTGATTTTAGATTGCTTTATAATAAGGGAAATGGGTACTGCTTTGATTCTAGATTGCTTTATAATAAGGGAAATTGGTACTGCTTGGGTTCTAGATTACATTATAATAAGGGAACTTAGCACTGTTTTGATTCTAGATTGCTTTATAATAAGGGAAATTGGTACTGCTTGGGTTATAGATTACATTATAATAAGGGAACTTAGTGCTGCTTTGATTCTAGATTGCTTTATAATAAGGGAAATGGGTACTGCTTTGGTTCTAGATTGCTTTATAATAAGGGAAATGGGTACTGCTTTGATTCTAGATTGCTTTATAATAAGGGAAATGGGTACTGCTTGGGTTATAGATTACATTATAATAAGGGAACTTAGCACTGCTTTGATTCTAGATTGCTTTATAATAAGGGAAATGAGTACTGCTTGGGTTCTAGATTACATTATAATAAGGGAACTTAGCACTGCTTTGATTCTAGATTGCTTTATAATAAGGGAAATGAGTACTGCTTGGGTTCTAGATTACATTATAATAAGGGAACTTAGCACTGCTTTGATTCTAGATTGCTTTATAATAAGGGAAATGAGTACTGCTTGGGTTCTAGATTACATTATAATAAGGGAACTTAGCACTGCTTTGATTCTAGATTGCTTTATAATAAGGGAAATGGGTGCTGCTTGGGTTCTAGATTACATTATAATAAGGGAAATGGGCACTGCTTTGGTTCTAGATTACATTATAATAAGGGAACTTAGCACTGCTTTGGTTCTAGGTTGCTTTATAATAAGAGAACTTAGCACTGCTTTGATTCTATATTGCTTTGTAATAAGGGAACTGGGTACTGCTGTGATTTCGGACAAATTGGCTTCTTTTCAGAGAGGCGAGTATGAGAGGGACTGCTGTATTTTGGTCCCTTTCTATTTTTTTACCTCACCTATTTTCCACATTCTCTCATTCTCTCTCATTTGTGCATGTATTGCAGACATACATAAAGATATGCAGATAGGCAGAGACAGCACTGGATGGCAATCTTCTTAGAAGTTGGTTTGCATCCTCATTCAAAATTTGGCAAAAATAAGATATATTTATTAGTGTGAAATGTAGTTACAAAATAAGATACAGTATTTGATTACATGGAGTAAGATCTTAGTTTTGTATACTTAAAGGGCATCATTTAAGGACTGCATATTTTTGGGGCCAAAGTATTGTCACATTGTTTCCAAGTTTTTTCTATATTAGTGGCTTTGCAAAGTATACTTTGATGTTGGTGAGATATGGGGCATGAAGCTCAGCTGCTGTTTGGAACCATATTGTGAAGTTATAAATGGGGATAATATTCAGCACTGGCAAATGTGTGAAATTCTAGGAGGAATTATTGGCACAGAAAATCATGTACACAGACTGCTTTTTGTATAACAAAAATTGAAAAGTTTGGTGAGCATGAGTACAACTGCAAGCAAGAATGCAAAAGTTCATCCCAGAAATAATCGGAGAAAATAAAACAGTTTGTCAAAATTCTCTAATTATGTTCTTTATCCTATTAAGGGTGAGCACATTTGCTCACCTCTCATGCATTTATGACCTTACAGAGGTTTTTGGACACAAGGTTTCTGGTGCAGATCTGAAAAGTGAATGGATTTCCTCACTGATAAATCCTATAAAGATCGATATATTTATAGAAAAATAGATAAATACTTGTGCAAATAGATATTATTTTAGTTCACTAGTGCTGATTTGGATTGACAGTAGCATTTGTTTCTGCCATGCCAATGGAAAACACTTTTTTCATCCAACAGCAATAGTTCACTTATAGGCTACAGACTGTTTCTAATACTTGCATGTATCTATAATAATTAAGCTGTATTTAGAGGACCAATCTAGAAATGGGTGTATATTTAGTTGATAATGAAAGTAAAGTTTTAGTGAAAAGAGTTTATCGTAGTCGTAACTGAACAAAAATAAGGACACTGTTTTATTGGTGGAATTTCATTCTTTTTACAAACTTGAATTTGGAAAATTCATTACTGAATTTTTAGTGCAGAATTGAAAGCACATGTTTCAAATACATGTAGATCCCAAAAATGTAGCAATTCAATATTGTTTTCTCTACACAGTAGGTGTAACTTGAGGATTCATCATTTAGAAAGAGATACCAGATAATGGAGAAACTTCCATGTCATTAATGTTTTACAAATTTAGTACAACTTTGGAAAATATGGCATGTTTATATTTCACAATTTTGTCTTTTTATTGAGATAAATTGTTAAACTTCCAAAATTTATGTGAGGCTAAGTTTGTGCAATTTTGACTAACCACAAAAGTCATGAAAGTATAACTATGGAGAAATGTGCTTATACAAACTAATTTCAATATGAACTCAGCATGTACATGAGGATAAATAGATACATAGATACATAAATCAATCAATTAATAAAAATAATAATTTAACTAATATCTAAATAGAGAGATAAGGAGGTAAGATTTTTATGGAATAAGTGAACTATTTTAATATTGATATAAAAAAAATGAAGTGTGTATAATTTGTCTGTATTGATACAGTCTTTAATAAAACCTCAATGTGTATGGCCTTTACATCACAAGAAGGGAACATTTTTGTATAAATGCATTTGCTGAGGTATATAACAAAATTCTGACAACAGTAAAAATCTTGTATGTATGTATCTTTATATATATATATATATATATATATATATATATATATATATATATATATATATATATATATATATATATATTCACCTTGGTATGTTTTTATTAAAAGCAAATATATCTAAATAATACATTTGCTGATTTTTTATTAATGAAAATAATAGTGTTGTGCTTAAACACGTTATTTTCGGTTGTACGCTGTTCCCGACTGAGACACTGTTTTCTGGTTTATAACCGGAGTTGTATTTTACATCTCCCATCACTTAAAATGATTTTCGTGTAAAAGAGCACATTTGGGTCAAGGACAGAAGCATGCAAAAAAAAAAAAAAAAAATATTAGTTAACTTTAAATAAGTAAATTTGATTCATATAGTGCTAATGAGGTAGCATTTATGTTCTAGCATTTTAATGTGGTTTCTGTGTATGTAGTTCTTGAGCTGTATTAATTAACAAAGAGGAAAATACTGTGATAAGGACGAAGGCATTCCCGGAATGAACGCGAGGGGCATTCCCCATTTCTGCAAAAAGTGTAAGTGGAGACCTAATTACGCGCGTGTACACGTTTTGAGGGGATGATATGAATGAATGAATAGTATATGTCATCATGTGAAGTATTTAGAAGTAAATATGGTACACTTTTCCAGTTTATGAGTCTGCTTTTTAGGATATGATCGCATTTTCGATGACAAAGCTTCACGAGGCTTTAGGCCTAGTTCGTTCAAGAAGTTCATTTGTGAGTCATGTTTCTTGTATATAATGCCACTTTATGAAGAAGAAACATTGTCTGCATTTTTGTCGAGGGATGTGAGACATAAGAGTCACTTATCCAGCAATGGCGTCGCGATCGACGTCAACAGTTGATGTTTTGGTTCAAGTTTTCAGTAATGCTTGATCGTGAGCTCGACCTCAACAAACTGTTTCAGATTCATCTTCTTTACACATACAGTTGATCATTTCTACATATGCACTACAACAGGCTTGATGCCTGGTTCCAGTAGGGAAAAACATTTGTTTTACTTGGGTTATCCTTCATCTTGCCTTACAAGTATAGAATTTCATCATAATAGAATTTCTTAAAATGAATCTTGGAAAATCTTGGGAACACATTTCAGTATGTTATTGATTATAAATATTAAAGACAAAAAAAGCATACTAGAAGGATTTTCTTCACTATGAAAGGCAACGGTCCAAAAGATAAAAACTGAGTCAGTCACCTATTCAAATATTTGAGTCAGAAGTGTTTGATTGGTTGAATGCCATGGTTGATGTCATATCAGAATTATCAGTAGGGATTTGAGACAAATTACTATCAACAATTACAGAAGCTCTTGACTTGGTATTGCACAATCAAGAGTTTTCAAACGTGATGTTCTAATGCACTATTCAGCTACAAGCAAGACAAGCTAGTGATTTTCAGAGCTATGCAGATTGAGGTTTATGTATCTCATCACTGCCTCTGTAGCCAGATTGGCCTGAGTGTGAAGGGGTGAAAACATAGACTGACACTCTTTTACTTCTACCTTTCCTATCATTATTCTGTCTCTCATCACAACCTTCTATCCCATATTCTTGACCATGTGCAACCTGTTGCTTAATAGTCAAGTGTGACTGCACCAACATATTTATAGATATACATACAAGCCCCTGTGGGTTTGATATGAAGGTCCAGAAATTTTAATTTTAAAATTTTCTCATTTTCCTGCTGATAGCTCAACTTTCTTGACTTGATTCTAAGCAAATTGTAAATGTACTTGATACAATGGGGCTGAAAAAGTAGTGTACTTGATACAGTAGGGCTGCATAAGTTGTAAATGTACTTCATACAGTAGGACTACATAAGTTGTATGTGTGTGTGTGATATGTATTTTAAATGTAGCTTTCAAACTTTTTCAGCCATATCGCTACAATGTCTGCAGTGTGGCAGCTTATAGTGATGTCTAGCACTGGGGCATCATGCCACAGACATGTAGCATCATGTCCCATCTAGTCACATTATCCTGACACCAGGCTGACCAGTCCTAACATTAACCTCTTAATTCTGAGGGCCTACTGTGGCAGCTGTTAGTACCATTTTTATAAGTCTTTGGTATGACTTGGCGGGGGTTCGAACCTGCAGCCTCCAGCATCCAAGGTAGACACTCTAACCACTAGGCCACCAGAGTGGTGGAGAAGTGGGAGCAAAGCAAGAAATGCAAAAGATATAATTTGTATGTGTGTGTTTTATTATCTTATTTGAATTATGTCCTCTGTTTCCCAGTGTGCATATTGGCATTTAACATTGGTTTCAAGCAACACTTTATTTACAAGTCATAAATTTTGTTAGTTTTATGTATATTATAAACACTTGGTACGTGTTTATAAAATATCATTCATTTGTAGTATATTTTGCCCAAATGACTTAAAAAGAGATCAGTAGAAGCTAAACATTGTAATGAATTTAACTGAGGAGCTAGATTACAGTATTGTAATTGCAAGTTAGTAAAAAATGCTTAATCAACTACCCTTAAGAATTTTTTGTTACTTTCTGAAGTTCACTATAAAATGGCACTTGAAAAGATTTCTAAACTTGTTTGAAACAACTGCTCTGCCATGTACATGAGAGCAAAAATAATATAAATAATATAATAATAAAATGGACAGCTGGGTACCCCTTAAAAAACTTTTCAAGTTCAGATCAAGACAGAATAATACAGTTAGAGGCTTGTGTCATGTGTGCATTTATTCATCATCACAGTGGCTTGTATCTTTGCTTACTTGTCATGCGTGTAATATATAATAATACAATGGAGGACACCGTTCTCCTTTCTCGCACGACCAATTTAAGAATCAACGATGACATTTCATGCTAGACTGTCCTAACTTCATGCCCTTCCTTGGTTTGTGTGCCATTTTTCTTGCAACTTGACACACTTGTTTTGAGATCCTGGGTCAGTACCTTTTGTTGATAGCGAGAGTAAGTGCCGATTAAGAAAATATTTGACAAAATTAAATTTAAATAATTGCTACAATTCAAATAAAAGAAGCACAGTATAAATGACCAGTTTAACTAATGCCATTTTTATCTGAAGTCTGTGGCCTTGGAGCGAGTGTTAGCTGTTCAAGTCAGGGTGGCTGTTCAAATGTTCATTTACTGGACCTTTCTTATTAGTGGGAAACCAAGACAGATATATTTGTCACAGCAAAGGCAACACAAAAACTTGGTTACCGTAACATGCACTTCTTATACCATGTTAGGAAATATTAATGAAATGGACAACTACACAGACTGAAATTTTTCACTGAAATATTAAATATAAGGGAACAAATCTTTGTTATTTATTAATATTTATAAAAACATCTCATTAAAAATCTTATAAAAAATTCATCATGTGTGTAAATATGGTCATTTTTACATGAATTTTACATGAAACAGTTCTAAGAAAACAGACAGGTTTCTTGAATGTGAAACCACTTGTTGTAGATTCATTCTATTTTGATACTCCATACATAGTGGACCAGTCTAAATTGAAAATAAATGGCACCAGATATCATAATAAATGGGTTTTATTGATGCATCTGATGGATGTTAGAAGAGAGGAATTTTGTTAAACCTAAAAACATGTTGAATCCACACCTGCATTAAGGGCGCAAACCATGGTAGGTCGAGGGTAATGCGACAGTCATCATTTGTGGACATAATGACTGTTCATGAAAGTTACTGTAGACATGTAGACTAGTTAAAGTGACTGTTACGCTTAAATAATTTATCAATTTCTTTTGTGTCTATACTCTTGTAGTAACTAAAAATTTTAATTGCAGATCTAGGTAAGTAGCAAAATTAAATGTGCCTTTTTCATTCAGTTTCTGTCATTGTGGCATGTAATGTATAGATTGCTCTTTTTATGCTCAGATTATGCTTTTTTGCCACTTATGAGCAATAATTATGCTTATACCTCTCGTAGGGGTTGATGTGTGAACCTACAACAAAGCAGTTCAGGTTCACATTTAATACAATTTCCCTTTGATCAGGTACAAGGGTAACCAATCGTTAGGATCGTCAGTTACCCAGTAGAAATTTCCCAAACTTTTTATATCTCAAGTGTTTACATTCTATGCAGTAGTTAAGTTGGTGATAGAGAAAAGTAAACAAACATTGAAATACAAGGAATCTTTATCCTTTGTGCACTATTGCCTATGGGGTCTCATGACTTGTAAGTGCTTATAGAAATTTTATTTCTGACAGAGGCCCAGGGCTGGTGACTTAAAAAAAATCACAAGCCTCTACTCAAATTCTACAAGCCCTGACTCCAACTTCCATGTGCACAAAATTGCCCCATTTTTATTGCAATTATTTGTTACACACATAGCAGTTGCAGCACATCAGATATGAAAGATAGAACAAATCATATTAAATTGACTTGTGTTTATTTGGATCTCAAAATATTTCACTTAAAGCAATGTTTCCTTAGGGTCCTTTGATCAGGCATTGCCCAATTGCTCAGTATCCTCCTTAATCCTTGGGTCAAGAGTGTTTATGTTCATTAGCATGTCTTAATTTATACAGTTTTTCTTTACACTTTCGATGTTGCTTATAGGTGCAGCTTAATATGTTTAACCAGTGTTGCATTACACTATAATGTAAGCATGAGCAAATGATCGCTCAATTGTTATTCATTAAACTTTAACTTGAAACATTTTGACCAACATAATAGTAAATAAACAAGACCTTTAAAACAATAAAAAATATCATTTTTAGTCTCAACTCCGTGTAAGGAGGGACAGATTTTAATCAATGACTGAAGTCATCATGACCACATTTGATGCCTTTATTACTTATAATACTTCAGAAATATCCCACATTTGACCTAAACTCTCCAGAGTACAACAATAAGGTAATCAGTTAACAGTTTGTTATGTATAGATTAGGGGTCATGCTACCAGGCGAAGTGGGTGATTAAGTCGCCTAAAAAGTGTAAACTTCGCTTTCTTCTGTTAGGAGGCAAAAATGACTTCACGTTGTGATTTTTTTTTAGAGATACATTGTGTGATTGTACTTTTTGAGATGCTACCTCGCCTTGGCCAGGTTAGTTCCAGTGTTGTGTTGGAGCTCAAGACAAAATGTAGGCTTCAAGCCAGCCAATAGCTGGTGTTGATATCAATTGCGCCGACAGACAAGCTCGTATAGATTCACAGGCATGTGTTTTGATAGCTGATTGACCATTAACCCTTTCCCAAGTAAGTTGGCAATTATCACGGCTCCAGTTCCAGAAGTTATCTTTTGATGATAAAGGCATACAAACTTGTGTTTCGAAACTTAAATAATAATATTTAAATAGCAATTTGTTTTTTTTTAAATAGAATCGGTAAAATGAAGTTTTATGTAATTTTATTGATTTAAATGTTGCAATTAAATGAAAGTAAATATTTTAAACAGTCCTGTCTTCCACTGTTCGTTTTAACTATGAAAATATGGACTATTGTATCTTTTATAGGGACAAGTAAACTTTTTAATTTACTTGTCTGTGGACAACTTGAGTTTGACAAAATTTCTGCACCTTTGCATAGTGCTTCTGTATCCCCTCTATCAAGGGACATAGCGATGCCCAGTCACTCTCCAGCTTGAAGTGTCCTTGACTATGATGATGACGATGCACTCTGTATCCTCATTGATTCCAACAAGTTCAAGACAGAAACTGCGGCAATGACACCTTGCAGGCCTACCCCTTCATCTCAGATGGATGAGGAAGAAGAGGTCTGGTCCTTTGATAAGGCAGTAAATGAGGTTTACCATCTGTTACCCCCAGACTTTTGCCCCAAACCATCGGGCACACAGTCCATAAAGATCCTTTTCATTTTGGAAAAGATCTCCAGGGTACCAATTCATCCAGACCTCTTATTTCTTCCACATTCATGCACGAGAGGATATATTATGGACGTTTTCACAAGGCCAAAATATTACTTGACAATGTAGAGGGTGGCCAGTTCCTCCCTCATTGTTGAGACCCCTTATTTCTTCTGCCAGCTACAGGCTACATTCCTTGAAGTAACCCATCAAACCTCCTCCTTTGGACGCTGATGCAGCCAAGTGGTTATTTCAACAGTAGCCTGGGCATGTCTTCCCATCAAAACAATTGATGCCATGGAGAAGGAAACCCATTTACTTGTGACCATAGCTTTGCATGCTGACCTATCCTTGCTACTTCCTTTAGTATGCTGGGAGAGGCTTCTTTGAATCCAGATGCGTTACAAAGTGTGCTGGATGCTGTGGCCAGACATCTCGGCACTCACTCTTTATTGCCATGGCAAAATCAACTGACTTTCTGCACAACCACTGTGATGCTGCATTGGACTCGTCAAAGGTCTTTGCTTAACCACAGTAAAGACCTTCAAAGGGCTTCTCCTCTAGAA
Organism: Megalonaias nervosa; assembly: GCA_016617855.1. Lineage (NCBI taxonomy): Eukaryota > Metazoa > Mollusca > Bivalvia > Unionida > Unionidae > Megalonaias > Megalonaias nervosa. Next base: position 12,588 of record JAECUM010001810.1, read on the forward strand.
GCCAAGATTCTCTTTGGGGACCTCATGCCAAAACAAAGTCTGAAGCCATCAAAGACGAAAGCAGAATCTTCTTCCAGTGCTGTTGTGTGTGACTAATTGCTGTTTTGCAAAACAATAATAATGAAAGAACCACTTTTTCTGCATCATTGACCCTAACCCAACATTTTATTTTCTTGTTCACAACAAATTAATAACCACATTTTTGTTTGCTGAGGGACTGGCTTGGTTTGGATTTTGCCATTTTCAATTTATGGATGATGTAAGTTGTGTGATCTATAAGCCATGCTGAAGTTGAAGACTTTCACCTGAACCACAGTTGTTTGTATCTTTTCTTACATTTTACCTATGAATGATACATGTACTATATGATACTAGTATTTTAAAGTTCGTGTATGATTTATAAGTAAATTATAAGGAACGATATGAGCTCATGTGTTTTGTGTGGTGTATGTGAATGCCTTCACTATTTTCATTGTAAGTGAGCTCAGAACCAAAGTTGTTAATTGTGTATGGATTAAGTTGGTGGTGGAGGGTGACACTGGAATGTGATTACACTACTGTTGTGATAATGACATATGATGTTGTCAGTTTTAATATATAGGCAGCTCCTGTAAAGGTCAGAAACTTATTCCTTTTCTTTCTCTCTAGTATTGTTTACAACAACCCTATGGAAATAATAAAGCAGGCATTAATGAGATTATGCTGGTAAAATCTGGCCTTGTACCAAGTTTTTCCATCCTTGTCAGTACAAGGTACCAATAGTTGTATAACCAAGATGAAATCTGTTTTAGTCAAAGTCTTTTGGTTGTCATAAGGTAAGTCAGCACCCTCAGTGTCAACTTTTTCCTTAACACACTATTGTTCTGTTCAGCATAGAGAATGACTTTTCACAGTCTGGAAAAAAATTGAACTAAATATTTATTAATGGATGTACAAAAAGATACAAAACTACCAGAATCCTAAGTCAATTACCAGGGACAAATTCTTCAAGAGGCAAGGCAGTGATGTGTTTTCAAATAATCATGACATTATAACTAAGGTACATGTTCCTGTCCACTAAGAACAATATCTCATTAGGTTGTCATTGTTTTATTTATTTACTGAATCTGTGTCAGAGAACTAATATATTGTTTAAAAGCAGCAGTTTTTTTCCAGTGCTTGTCTAAAGGACATGGGCTGCCTTACATCATCAAATTTTGCACTCTTCTGAAAGTGGTCAGTCAAGATGTGAACCCTGCTAAACAAACATCTCCAGTTATTGTTTGAAAAATATTTGAAATATAAGTGAAGGAATAATCCAACACTTTTTATTTACATGTTTTCAAAAGACTTGAAATTAGAGGATAACTGCTCATTTTCTTTCTTTGATAGAGAGAAAAAAAGAATTGAGAGATTAAGTTAAGGTTTACTGATCAAACTGTTTTACTAGGTAAAAATAACAGCAACTTGAGGAAACAATGCAACTTTAATTTCTTGTCACATTTTTTCTGGAAAATAAAAAGCAAAACAAGAACCATAACAACTACTGCTACTACTATGAAAACAAGATATATTTCTCCTAGTGTCCAAGGAAGTGCACCACCACATCTCACCTGTTGATACAAGTCATTTGAGAAATAGGGCTTTGCATTAGATGACATGATGTTTATTTAACATTATTTTTATAAGGATATTGGGAAATATTAAAGCATTGTGGCACAAGTGGGTTGTTTAGGGCTGGGTTCTAAAGTGTAGCAGACTGAAATGAAAGTGCAGTGGGACTGCTACAACAAAAGGGTTTGGGGAGAACATTTTGCTTGTAATAATGATGATTTAATGATAACTCTATTTTCCACATTGAATTCACAAGAACGCTGTTATTATCCAGATGGTGCCAATGGACTGAGATTTGTTTGTGGTTCCTTTAAATTTTGTATGGTAGAGCATCAAATAATACGTAGATGAATTATCCAGATTGTTCCCTTGTTGGGCTTTTTCTCTTGGAATTGTAATTCCCAATTATTTTGACAACCAGTTTTCAGACAAAATTGTTGTCTTTTAATTAGTACAGATAATATGCATTTTGATCATGTAAGTGGCCCATATTTCTGGAAATTCTAAGCAAAAAGGAGTTAATTTACTCTATTTCATTTTTAGGTAGACCAATTTATTAGGTGGTGTAGGTTCATGATGTATGTCAAAGAGGAGGCAGCAGACACCTTGATTGACTCTCCAGAATTTCAGCGAGTGTTGCGTCTTGTTCTGAAACAGCAGATACTCAGCCTGGTAAGGATTTTAAGAAAGATGTGTTTTTGACTCACGTTTTTGTCAGAGAAAATTTTGAGACATTGTGATATTGATGATGATGGTGGTGGACAGATCATCACAGAGTAAAAGTTTTTTATCAAAACAAGCTATTTTGAAGGTGTATAACTCAGAAAAGGCGACATTGTTCAACAAAACCTTTGTCACAGATACATCGTCTGATGATTTTAAAGTCTGCATTAATTTGAAAAAGAATGTCATTTGAGTGTCTTCCAGAGCTTTGCCCAGAAATTTTCTAAGATGAAGAGGCAAAGCTGTAAAGTGTCCAGTGAATCATTAATGTTGATAATAGTACTGTAAATGCTTTTAAAAAAAGGTGAGATATGGATTAATATTGATAATAGTACTGTAAATGCTTTTATAAAAGGTGAGATATGGATTAATATTGATAATAGTACTGTAAATGCTTTTAGAAAAGGAGTGATATGGATTAATATTGATAATAGTACTGTAAATACTTTTAGAAAAGGAATGAAATGGATTAATATTGATAATGGTACTTTAAATGCTTTTAGAAAAGGAGTGATATGTATTAATATTGATAATAGTACTGTAAATGCTTTTAGAAAAGGTGAGATGTGGATTAATATTGATAATAGTATTGTAAATGCTTTTAGAAAAGGTGTGATATGGATTAATATTCATAATAATATTGTAAATGCTTTTAGAAAAGGTAAGATATGGTTTAATATTGATAATAGTACTGTAAATGTTTTTAGAAAAGGTGAGATATGGATTAATATTAATAATAGTACTGTAAATGCTTTTAGACAAGGAGTGATACGGATTAATATTGATAATAGTACTGTAAATGCTTTTAGAAAAGGAATGATTTACGTTAATATTGATAATAGTACTGTAAATGCTTTTAGAAAAGGAGTGATATGGATTAATATTGATAATAGTACTGTAAATGCTTTTAGAAAAGGTGAGATATGGATTAATATTGATAATAGTACTGTAAATACTTTTAGAAAAGGAATGATATGGGTTAATATTGATAATAGTACTGTAAATATTTTTAGAAAAGGTGAGATATGGATTAATATTGATAATAGTATTCTAATTCTTTTAGAAAAGGTAAGATATGGTTTAATATTGATAATAGTACTGTAAATGTTTTTAGAAAAGGTGAGATATGGATTAATATTGATAATAGTACTGTAAATGTTTTTAGAAAAGGTGAGATATGGATTAATATTGATAATAGTATTCTAATTCTTTTAGAAAAGGAATGAAATGGATTAATATTGATAATAGTACTGTAAATGCTTTTAGAAAAGGTGAGATATGGATTAATATTGATAATAGTACTGTAAATGCTTTTAGAAAAGGTGAGATATGGATTAATATTGATAATAGTACTGTAAATGCTTTTAGAAAAAGTGCGATATGGATTAATATTGATAATAGTACTGTAAATTCTTTTAGAAAAGGTGAGATATGGATTAATATTGATAATAGTACTGTAAATGCTTTTAGAAAAGGTGAGATATGGATTAATATTGATAATAGTACTGTAAATGCTTTTAGAAAAGGTGTGATATGGATTATATTGATAATAGTACTGTAAATGCTTTTAGAAAAGGTGTGATATGGATTAATATTGATAATAGTACTGTAAATGCTTTTAGAAAAGGAATGAAATGGATTAATATTGATAATAGTACTGTAAATGCTTTCAGAAAAGGTGTGAGGGTTAATATTGATAATAGTACTGTAAATGCTTTTAGAAAAGGTGTGATGTGGATCTTAATCTTTTGGGGGTAGGGGAGAGAGAGCAAAGAAACAAAGTTTCTTACACTCCAATTTTCCTAACTCCTACTCTTGACTTGTTACCCCAATCCTCTGCTGACAAGCCTACCAGTGGGTGCCAGATTCCTGCACTTTAATTCTCATTGGATCGCTCTATTTCCACAAAGTGAGTGGGCAATCCAAGTTGTTGAAACGGGCATCAGATTTCATTTATTCCCCCCTCCTATCTACTGGTTATAGAAGTTCAATCACAGCCAGAGAAGGATGAAATCATGAAGCAGATCTGGTTGCTTATTGACAAATGGGTGAAGATTGTTCGCAGACCAAAAACTCAGGGGTTCTATTCAAGGCTCTTGACGTATAAAAAGCCAACTGCAAGCCCAGGCTAATTATTGACTGGCGCAGTCAACATATATCTCCACCAAAGTTCAAGATGTAGACAGCTCAGTCGGCCTGATTGCCCATCAGAAGGATGAATTTACCATCAGTTTCAAACTGACTATTTTATACTTCTGTGTCCATATACATTCGGTGTCAAAGAAATTCCTTCATTGCTTACAACTGTACTTTTTCTTAATTTTCATTCATTCAGCCTAAACGTCAGTCCATGTGTTTTACCAAGATTATGAACTGCATCATCACTATGTTCTTCACTCACAGCATCAGCAGTGTATCTGGATGATGTCCTCCAGAAACATATGGTAAGTTATATTCTTTCCATGGGAAGGGATCAGCTCCTATCACTTTTACATCATCTTGATTTTCTAGTGAACTGGAAAAGGTAGGATCTGTCTATCCCGTCGTTTTGTCCACCTCAATAGGGAGTTATAACCAATGTCAATCTCATACAACTACATCATGTTCGATGGGTGTCTATTATGAAACTTGTAGAGTCCACATCCAACAGAAAGTGGCTTACCACAAGAGTTTCTGCAGCTCCTCAAATTATTCATTGCGGCAGGGCCATATTTTCATGGCCCCCATTTTGAGCTCACTCAATCAAAAGGTCATCATAGGTGAGATAATATCATTCCTGTGTCAATGGTGTGATTCACAACAGGGATTCCCCTGGAAAAATGACAACTAGAATTGAGAGTACGGTATGTACAGATGACAGTTATGTACAGTTGGGAAAACCTGTTGCTGACCTTCAAGACTGCTAACTGGAATAAGAAGATACATGTCTCCATATCAGCCTTCTTGAAATGAAGGTTATAATCAGTGCCATTCATGTCAGGAAAGGCTATCTCTCAGGGAAAATTATCTTAATTATGTCAGACACCTCAGTGGTGAAGTATCAAAGCAAGCGAGGGGGAACCAGATCACCAGATATGTATATTCTGGTTGGGCAATTTTTGCATTGTTGCCTCCAACTCAGCAGTACTGTACAAATCAGACTCATTCTGAGCAGACTCAAATTTTTATCCAATTCTATATCAAGAAAGAGTCGGACCATTCTTAATAATTGGTTCATTAACTAGTTGGTCTTTCATTGGATTTGCACACTCTGCATGACAACCAATGAACCTAACTTTTTGCAACAAGGTGGAGCCACAAACTGACCACCTTTGGGTTGTGGATGTGCTTTCAGTTGGTTGGGATGTTCTGTTGGCCTTTGGCTACCCATCCACACTATTAATACCAAAAGTAATTCAGATATTAAGGGACCAAAATTGCAAACTGATTCTGATCACCCTTTCAGATGGGACAAGTCCTGGATTAATGATCAACTCAGTCTGGCATTAGATTTACCCAGCAAGATTCTAGTGGTGCTGAATCTTCTAAAACAGCTGCAGTCACATGTATTCCATTCCTGTCCAGACCGACTGGAGACAGTCTCATGAGGAAGAAGTCCCTCTACTTTGAAGACCTATGAGGAAATTCAGGGACTTGTGCAAAGATAATAGCATAGACTCTTTCACTGTCTTAATCCCAGCTGAATTTTTTCTCTGGCTTTATGAGGAGAAAAAGTTGGCCCTGATTACCCCTAAAGGCTACCATTCCACGACATCAATGCCTTCCAGCATTATGGTAATGATTAAGATCTCAGACCCTCTAGTGAATTTTAACGTGAATAAACTATTGTCCCTCACCTTGTTTTCAAATGGAGACGCGTGGGTCATGACATAACTCATGACTCAATTCCAACAAATTTAAGCCTTTGGGGTGAAAGAGTTACATGCATTTTCAGTGGACCTGAACTATCTTCAGTTTGATCGGATCATTCCATGGTTCTAAGGATGCAGCCATATCTTCCATTGGTGTGATATTACTGGCTGGCAAGGTGTAAACTGTAGTGGAGCAGATGTCAATCAGTGCCCACTGCAGTACATTTGTTCTGGACAGCGTTCTCTTAGTAAGAAACTAAGCTGGAGGCGAATCAAGGGTAATTAAGATTGATGCTCCAGTCCAAATGTATGTGCATCAAAAGATGCACAAGTCAAAATTTCCGCGTGTCAAAAAATGTCATATTTAAATTCCACGCGTCAAAACCTTAAGTTACATGTCTCTTGAAAACCCAAAGGTCATCCGGTTTTGTACTCTTTCATGAAAATCTGAATAATTATCTAAATAGAATCTAGCTATATATGCTACTCTTAGAATAGAAAAAAATCAAGGAAAAAAGTTATAATTGTTATGTGTTGGAAGTATTGCACCATGAGCGTCTTTAGTCACATGCTATTGTTTTTCCAAATATTGCACATTAAAACGAACATCTTGATGAGAGCAATAGGCTGACCTGTCAACCCTAAGTACACAGTTCTGCGCATGAGAAAAATAGAAACATTGTGATATTATTCCTGTATTATCACATTTAATCAATGGATGTCTTGTGAAATTAACAATAAGTAATTAATATCTTTAATGTGGTTAAATTTTAACTTTTGTCAGTTCTAATTTGGAAAACGTTCTGTGGTAGGCAATGGTACAGTATTGTGCAGTACAATACTGGGTACACAGTTCTAATGAAGTGTGTAGTGACATGAAGAAATTTCTAATTTATGACTTTCTTGGAATTTATATTTTCTGCCCTGACATGAAGAAATTTCTAATTTATGACTTCCTTGGAATTTATATTTTCTGCCCTGAAAATATGGCAGGTGTTGCTATCACTAGTGCATTGATATGCTACATAGAAATATTTTCGTAGAACAGCATGTGGACTGATGAATAAATCACCCTGGTTGATAAGTGCAGGAGTTTTCATTTGTAATCGCATTGTCATGTTTGATTCAACTTGGGCAGATAGTGGGTGTTTGACAAAGTTAGAAGAAACAAGTTTGACATAACACATATAGAATCTATGTTGGGGTTTGGACCGAGACAAGGAAATCCTAGTCAAGGGGTTACATTATTTGTCTCCCCAGGAGGCTTGACGAGTGGGGAGACATATAATGTAACCCCGCGACTGGGATTTCCTTGTCTCGGTCCCAATCCCAATGTAGATTCTTTTTCTCACCCAATATTATCCTTTAAAGTAAGAAAGAATACCATTACTTGTTCAGTATAGTTCACGCGCCAATGTTTGCATGCGGTACATTAATACAAATATATTAATGAGGACTGTGGTGTGATGTGTCATCCGAAGTACACAGTTTTTATGCGTGAGTCAAAACAAAATAACAACATTAAACGTTGCATAGTTTTTAGGTATCATCACATTTAATATATGGATGTTATATGAAATTAACAATAAATACTTAATATTTATTACAAGAAAATGTTTCATTTTCATTAGTTCCAATTTAGAAAATTAAATTGTACATAATGAAACTGTACTCGGCCCACAGCTCTGTTGTAGTGTAAATACATGTAGCATGAGTGTCTGTGCTTGGGTTATTCGCGGGTAATTAGAGATCCGTGTCACTATCACTATCTTTAGAGGAGGTGAAACTGTTTGTGACATACTTGTGTTGTAATTAATATTGATTGTAAAAGTACCTCCATGTATAAAAGACCCTCCAAATATGGACCCAGCTGATAACCATGTGCTAAACTTTCAAGTTCACTGATTCGTTGAAAATTTATTTTTCTCTCTTGGAAATATGGCAAGTGTTACAGTGAAATTTGCTTACGGATTAATGTGTTGACGGATAAATGATTCCTTCTGGCTGGTAAGTGCATTATTTGTCATTAAATATTTTAGGTATATTTTTGATTCAGCTGGGGCGCATTGGAGATGCTTAACAAAAATAGAATAAAGCATGTTTGACATAACACATTTCTGGCTGTTACTAAGTTTTCTGTAGTTGTTAACAGCGTTGGAAGAATATGAAGTGTATAGGTCTATAGGCTATGTGCATAGATCAGTGTTTTCTGTCATAGTGCATTTCGCACAGCATTGAGAATTTTATCCCGTCTGTAGCACATTCAGTTTTCAGGTCAGCGTCATTAAATGTAGCTAACAGTATATAATTTGTTTCACACGAAGTATTTAAAACTAGTTAGGTAGCTTTAGCTACATTTAATGACGCTGACCTGAAAATGTATTGAGTCAGGATTGCAGATAGGATAAAACTGACTATGCTGTGTGGAACGAACTATCGTAATACCAAAAAGCTCAACATCGTGTGCGTGCATGTGTCTGTCTCTCTCTCGAAATGTTTTGTATGGTGTTTTCTCAAAAATGGAGAGTCCATAAGTTACTATGTTGTTTTGTTATATATTTGTTTGTTTGTTGTTGTTGTCGTCATTGTTGTTTGATTTTAGATCAACTACGTCAGGCATAGCAGAAGACAACAAAGGTTTATTTTTTAAAAGTAGTCCCTAGCACGTAGACACCTAGACCGAGACAACCGGACTGAGATAACCAGACTGAGATAAGAAAAGTAAGGTTATCAAAACAGCTAGATTTCTCTGTCGCATGGGTGAGAAATTTGTGGTTTTGCGGGCTTTGCAGTAGCTCTTGAGAGTGTTTGGAATTTTGTGACCAGAGATGTGTATTGCCTGTTTGTCTGGAGCTCTATCAAATAGCTCAGCTTGTTGTTGTTGGATTTTATAACAACTCTGTCAGGCACAGCAGAAGACAACAAGGGTTTCTTTTTAAAAGTAGTTCCTAGGACATGGACACCATGACAGAGACATCTGGACTGAGATAAGAAAAGTAAGGTTAGCATAACGGGTAGATTTCTCTGTTACATGGGTGAGAAAAGAATTTATAATCCTGTGGGTCCAGTGGCTTGGCCCAGTTATCTACCAGACTGTTCCAATGGTATCAAGGGGAAGTAAAGGTAAGGGTTAGTGCCCTTTGTATGTTACAGATGGAGAAGATATTTTTCATCTTTTTGGAGGGCTGGATTTGGAAGGTTGCAATTCTGTATTCCAAACATAAGTATTTTTGGAGAAACATGATTTATTTTAAAAATGTGCTTTCTGATCTACATATTAATCTGTATGTACTCTTTGCATAGATCATTTTTAATAACTTTAATTACTGGTTTATGATTTGAAGGTATAAAAGAAAGATAAAAAGAAAACAAACATTCTTTATTTGTTAAAAATAAATGAAACATGATTTTCTTGAAACATCTAATATGGTATTTCATCTAGGCTTTTTGGTTTTCTTTTCCTTTAGGTGTGATACCATGTTGTTGGAATTTGCAGCCAACTCAGATCTCCCAAGGACAAGTTTTTTCCATTTCCAGTCAGCTTGTCCCAGACTTTGTTAAAATTTATGAAGACTTGTTTTGGTTTTTGGTTTTTACCTGTATATGACTCCACATCATGCCACTGCACATCAGCCTGCTTCTGCCAAAAACAACATGGATTTAACATTGTATTCCCCACTGACATTTTTCAAAAGCTGCAAAAGTTTGAATAGAAAGAGGAAGGTAGGGTTTGAAATTTTCAAGGCACAAAGGGATTATGTGATTCATCGTAAGATTATTACTGCTGGGACCCCGGAGGTAGCCTAGTAGTCTAAAGCACTCACCTTTACTGACCACTGCAATCTTACCTCTGTTCATGTGTGTTTGAGTCTTGGGCTAGGCCAATGTAGGTATGTGAGAAAGCTTGCCATTGGCTACCTGTGGATTGGTGTTTTTACCAGGGTTTCCCAGGTTCTTCCTCCACCAAATATATTGGCTGCCATGTATAGCCTGTCATGTGCTGAAAAATGGATTTAAAACCCACAATAACAACAACAATTTCTAACTGTGCTAGGTAATTACTTTCCAAGATTAAAGGTGGGGTACAATTCACACTGTACTGGATCCCAACTTTAATTTTAAACATTTGAGATGATTTGCCATTAATGTGATAACTGAGATATGATTTACTGGAAATCATGTACACATCAGTCTTATTACCTTGTTAAGTAATCATATGACTGGTCATTTTAATGTACAACCGATGCACAGCAGAAAGCAAGAAAATTTTGTTGAATTAAGAGATAATTATTCTTACTGGTCAAAATAAATCCATAATTCAGAGCTTTTATGGGTTTATATATTGTAATTTTCTTTTTAATAAAACAGATGGGTGGGTTCATGATTTTTTATAGCCTGCTTTTTTCATATGGCAAAACTGATTTCACCATTACAACATTGATGTCGTACACAGTGTGGTTTACATTATAGCACAGTGTATAGGTGAGACATTTTGATTATTTGTAGCATTTCTGAGCATCATTGGTCTCATCTATAATCATCTCACCAGAGTGGTAGCAATGTGTGATGTGGCTTGTTTACAGCTAAATAGTACTATTATCAAGTTCATTCTACTTCTTTTTCTCCTAACAGGTGAAGCAGTTAGAGGAGTCTGGAGAGGAATGTGCCGTTTTGACAGCCAACATTACCAGTGGTACTGTGGGATTCCTGGGTTCATTCAAGGGGGAGGGATTTCTCCATCGACAAGAGAACATTCAGTCTCAGTTTCTCTCATACTGCCAAGGTAACTTTTTTGTCTCTCATTCGTTTTTCTATGAGCATGCAGAGAAGACGGCAACTGACAGTGTTGTCAGTAGCCCTACTGCATATTGAATTCATTGTTGTCAATAGCCCTACAGCATAATTACGCCAGTGTTGTCAATAGCCCTACTTCATAATGATGACAGTGATATATCGTAAAGGATGTAAGTCTTTTGATTAAAAAATAATGAATAATTTTTTGTGGCCCAAGATTTGTATGCACATACAAATACACTCTTTTTCAGTGTTCCAACATGTACAGAAAAAAAAGCATTGAGATGTAAGGCAAAAAAATGTGTTTCCTGTATGCCGACCATCCCTGTTTTTCGTTACCAACCCAAGCACTTTTCTCCCAGGGTAAAAAGAAAATAAATTTAAAAAATTCCAGAAATTGATCTATGCATCAAATTGAGCAGGTTTTGCCCAGTTCTTGAAGTGCTTAGTACAGTATCTTGAAGTGCTTAGTACTTTACCTATGCTAGTCATTATATATATATATATATATATATATATATATATATATATATATATATATATATACACACATACACACACATCTCTCCCTCAATAACTCATGCACATTGGGGTCCAAAAACACAGACCACACTATAAGTGAGGGCACGAGTTACCGAGGGACCTAAAAAAAACCCTGCTAAACATCCAGAAAACCACGGGGTTAGGGGGTGGGACAGCTGGGCTGTTTAATGGCTGAGTCCTTGTTTTATAGTCGAGTCGAGAAAAATGTCAATAAGGTGCTTTTTCTGATGAAATTGTTTGTTATTCTCTATAAGTTACATTTATTTTCAAAATGTCCAACATTTGAAAGATCGATAACATGATTTCAGCTGGTTTCAACAACCAAACATGGTACATGAAAACATTCGTGTATTACATCACTTGTTTTTGTTTTGTTGATTAGTCTCCTTCCCGGAGTGATGTCTAATAGTATTTTGCAAAACTAAGAGTCTACAAAGCAAGGAACCAGAATAACTGTTGATAATGCTACCAAACAAGATTCTTTTTTATCAAAAACACACAACATGTATTTTGTGAGACAATAGTCTGCATTGAAACTCAATTTTTGTACTTTTCAATTAGTAAAATATTCATGCTGTGATTTCATTGCAGGTAATAGTAAAACTTCTTATCATCCTTTCAGATATCTCTACGTGCAAATTCAGGAATTCTCTGAAACTTGTTTTCCCACAATGGTCCATATCTATGAAACAGAGCTCATTATTTTATGAAGTACTCATTTCGCTTGGTTGCCTTGTTATCTTTAATCACAGTTATGATTTAGTAGGTTAATTAGATTTTGTATATAATAAAATTTATAACAGTGTTCGATTGATCAACTGAAATGAGTTACCCGACATACGACCGGGGCCACTGGTGTTCTTAAGCATGTAGGATTTGTATGCCTTTTAACTTTTTTTATTCCACCTCCTTTATTTGATTCAAAAGATGTAATGAACGTGATAATAGAAAAGGAGGCCTGCTTTTTATTTAGTGTAACAATACAACAAATGCTTCCACTAGTTTGATATCAAAACACGGTGGGCACTTAATTAGGTTCTCAGAGAAACACTCACAGACATAGCTGTTACAGTTGATTGACACATTTTACATTTTATTATAAGAGGACACATTGCATTTATGATGATTACACTTAAAAGAAACTAAAACACAAATTTCAATTGAAAAAAAATAATTTAATTGGTATTTATTTATTAAAGTACTGCCTCCACTAGGCGTGACATTTTCATTGATCAAAATGTCCTTGAATATTGTTGAGGTGTGCTAAGAATGTCGTTTGAAAAGAAAATGATGTGACTTCTTATTAAAAGTTGATATTTCATAATGTTGATTAAAATTCCCGTTTTTGACGATAAAACGAGCGATATATCAAAGTTTCTGTTACCAATTTTGATGGCGATTTTCTTCAAGTTCAACAAATAGAGATCATTTTTTTGCATTTTCTGGTTTAAAAAATGGGATCCAGCCTAACCCCATGTTATAAGCAGGTTCACAAGTTATCAGGGCACGAGTTATCGAGGGAGTGGCGTGTGTGTGTGTGTGTGTGTATATATATATATATATATATATATATATATATATATACACCTCTCCCTCGATAACTCGTGCACAATGGGATCCACAAACATAGACCGCACTATAAGCGAGGGTGCGAGTTACTGAGGAACCTCCAAAAGTTGAAAAAATCCGCTTAGACATCAAGAAAACAGCAGAGGGGGGGAGTCGGGTTAGGGAACTGGGCCGTTTAATGACTGAATGCTCATTTTACAATCACATCGATAATAATTTTTTAATAACGCGGTTTTTCTAATGATGTTCGTTATTCTGTTTAAATAACATTTATTTTCAAAATGCCCAGCATGTGAAAGATCGTCCCAACTGTACGCGAAAACATCCGTGTATTACGTCACTGCTTTTTGTTTTCTTGATGAGTCTGGTTCCAGGAATGGTATTTTATAGTATCCTGCCAAATCTGAAGTCAAGAGAGCGGGGGAACTAGACTAACTGTCGATACACCGCCAAACAAAATTCCTTTTTTTCAAAAACAATCGAAATTTATTTTGCGAGACAATCATCTACGTTGAATCTCAATTTTTGTATTGTTCAATTAGTACACAATTGATGTTATGATTTCATTGGAAGTAATAATGAAGCTTCTTATCATCCTTGGGGATATCTCTAAGTGCCAGTTCAAGAATTCTCTGAAACTCGCTTGCCCACAGTGGTCTGTATCTGTGAAACCAAGCGCTTTATTTTACAAAGTATTCATTTCACTTGCTTGCCTTGCTATCTTTAATCACAGTTACCAATGAGTCGGTTAATTTAAGGTAGTTTATGGTACATACACAATAACATTTATAACACTGATTGATCAAATGAAGTGAGTTCACCCGACATACGACCGGGGCCACTAGATTTTGAGTTTGTAGGATTTTCGTGCCTTTTAACTTTTCTTTTATTCCAGGTCCTTTATTTGATTCAAAAGACATAGTTAACATGATAATGCAAAGGAGGCCAGCTTTTAATTCAGAGCAACAATACAACAAATACTTCCGCAAGTCAGTTATCAAAACACGGTCAGCACCTAATTAGGTTCTCAGAGAAACGCTCGCGGACATAGCTGTTACAATAGATTGACACATTTTATGTTTAATTACAAGAGGACACATTGCATTTATGATGATTACACTTTAAAGGAACTAAAAGATAGAACTAGAACATAAATTTCAATTGATAAAAAAATTATTTAATTTGTATGTATTTTTTAAAGTACTGCCTCCACTCGGCGTAAGTGACATTTTCATTGATCAAAATTTCCTTACATGTCGTTGATTGTGGTGTACGACCATTTGGAAAGAAAATGTAAAAAATTGTATGACTTATTTTTAAATTTGATGTTTCATAATGTTGATTAAAATTTCAGGTCCTATCTTCTGTTTTTGACAATAAAACGAGCAATATATCAAAGTTTCTGTTACTAATTTTGATTGCGATTTCCTTCAAGTTCAGTAAATAGGGATCAATTTTTGGGGTATTTTCTGGTTTAAAAATGGGATCCACGCCTGACCTTGCGTTATAAGCGGGTTCGCGAGTTATCAGGGCGCGAGTTATCGAGGGAGTGGTGTGTGTGTGTGTGTATATATATATATATATATATATTTATATTTATTTTTTTCTTAACTACCTACCTACCTTAATTTTAAAACCAGTGCAGTAGAAAACCTGCATATTATTTTTTTGCCTAATTAACAAGATTGCCACATTTTATTCAAGAAGTAACCAGCTCTTGTTCAATTATTAAGACATTAAATTGTTATACACTGCTGTGGTTGTTTTTGTATCGTGATTTTATGTGCATATTTTCTAATTTTTCTGATTTTTCCCAGGTATACTCTTCTACGTGTTTACCTTTGCTGCTTCCCCCCTCCCCCAAAGTCATTACATGGCACATTATAAACAATGCTAATGCACATATCTGGATGTTTATTTTTTATTCATCACAAGGTAACCACAAGACAGTCAAAAGTGTACTAACATCTGGTTTAAATGGTGTTTTTCCTGCATTTTAGCAATGTAAATCTAAATTTAACTCACCAGTTACACATAGAGGGTGTTTCCCCAAGTCACATCCAAAATGGCACTGTTGATCAATGATAACATCCCAGTTAGATGGAAATATTAGAGCCTTTTCAGCATAAATTATGATACGTGTATGATGTTGAAGGATGAGTATCATTTCATAATGTCATTATCTCAATTCTTTTTAAAAGTACATTTCTATAAAAGCACAGCAAATATGGCAGGTCTTCTTCATTGTTATGTAGAATGGTGTTTAAAGGTGTTTAAAATATTAAATCTGCCATAATTGTGGAACCTATTAAGTTAATTGACAAAATTAAGAATGATTGTATTGTTTATTTCTTCCAGTCTTATGAATATGTAAATTTTCAGTTCAGTCATACCAACAGATGATTCCAGAAGTGAAATTCTGCATTTACATAGGGAATTTCATGATTTAGTTGTGGTTCTTTGTCCTCTTTTAATTTGATTTGATTTGTCTGATAGTAAAAAGAGCTTTTCGGAGTTGAGTTCCAGTGAAATACCAGATTTAAGTAATGATGTTATTTCTAACAGTGGATTTGATGTTTTTGTCCAACAATGAATTTTATGTTTTGTCATCAGTTACATGTATCAACATTGAAATTTCCTGAGATTCCAGTGACACTGATGATGATCAGCGATATTAGTTGGCAGATGTGCTTGATAAAGGCATTAATCCATTTATTCGACTGTCAGGACTGTCATATAATTTGCCAGAAACAGCATCAGAACTAAAATACATGTAATTCCATTTGTATCTTCTAGCTGGCACATGTTGAAAATATTGTAATTGAACCAAATTTGCAGCTGAAAAACAGGAGGAGGATGAAGTTTGTGATTTCAGACTCGAAAGACAAAAGTATGCCTGAGATGTCTGCCTTTCATGGCATGATGATTTTTGTGAGCACAATACAGGCCTCTGACTATAATTTTTATTGGTTGAATGATAGGCTTCTTTCAGACCAAGGGATTAAACATGTAATGCCATGAAAACAGTTTGAAAACTAATCCGGCACTTTCACCTAAATGATGACACCCCAGATTTCTCTGCAGATCATTCTGATCATGATCAGCGTCACATAATATGTCCTGTACAAGAAGTTCTGGCCAACATCAAGAAGACAACTTGACCAAATCAAACAACATCAGATACCCTCTGACTACACTCAACCATGTCCACCCTGTCCTGTCTCTCTATACTTAAGAAAACTGGATGAAAATCTAAAATCTTGTAAAAGCTATAATTATTGTTTTTTAGTATAGCAAACAAAACTAAAACTTGCACCATAAGAAAAAAATACATACCTTTTCATAGCATAAAATAGATACATTCTCATTACTTGATCCAGTTGAAAATCCAGAACTGTAATTTCAAATTAATTAAATCATCATTCTAGAAGATATGAGATGACTAACTCATGTGGCTTGAAATCCCATTCTGATTAAGTGCTAATATTTTTATCACATACCTGCCATATTCCCAGACAGTGTTGGGTGATTTTAAGACTCGAAAAAGTTTTGAGGTCTGAAGGAGGGGTCAGTGCAAGTGACATAAAAAATTATGTCATCCAACTGAGAATAAGTTAACATTTCATATAAGCTTATAGAAAATGATTGGAAATTAAATTTTGAATAAAAGAAAATAACTTGTCTGTCTTCTTCAAAGCATTTAATGCAAAGAAAACAAATAGCTGGTACACTTACTATTGTCAGATATCATCACCATACACATACACATACGTGCAAACACTCACATAATAAAAACCACACTGACATTAAATAAAACCATACATCAAGTTTCTGTCTTAAAAATTCATTAGGTGGCAAAATATATGATTAATTAGATGCAGTCTTTGCTGCTCTCATTAGTTCATTAGTGGGTTTAAAGGTAATGCAAGTTCATAAATGTTCATGATTGCACTTACTAGAGACTAGATGGCATATGTTGTTCAAACTTCCTTACAGAATTTTCTGAGCAGTTTCATTCCTTTCTTGTTGTTGCAAATGTAAAAGTTTCGGGTCCAGATTATTCATAATTTCCAAATTCCGAAGATTTCTTGCTCCAAAATCAGTAGAGTCTGATTGAATTTCTTCACTTACATCCTCAGTGAGTGGGACAGGTACAACTAAATTAATTGCATGATTACCAGGCCATCTCTCTCAATATACTGGTACTCCATTAATTTATTTAGATCAGAGTACTAAATATTATAATTTAACTCATTCATTTTCTTCTTAACTTTGTAAGGGCCGTAAAATCTAATTTGAAGAAAATTTTGAAGAATGAGCAAGAGAGAAAGAACTCTGTTACAAGACTCAAATCTTCTCACAAGTAAAGTTCTGTGAAACCATAATTTCACTTTTGACTTGAATTGCTGGATGCCAAATTCAAGCATAACTAGCTGGAAAATTCCAGATGTAACATTTGACCCTTTATCCGATTGGACAAATTTGGGAAGGCCAAATTGAGTAAAAAACTTTATCAAAACTTTTACTATGGTTTTGGTTTTAATATTCCTCAAAGGAATTGTCTCTGGGAATCTTGCTGATGCACATATAATGGTCAACAAGTATTGGTTGCCTGACTTGGTCTTAGGTAAGGGACCAACACAATCTACCATTATTCTGCTAAATGGTTCGTCAAATGCAGGAATAGGTTGCAGATGAGCCTTTGGTATCTTCTGATTGGGTTTTCCTACTATTTGACAAGTATGACAAGATCTACAGTATTTACAAACATCACTTTTAATTTTTGGCCAATAGAAGTGATTCAAGATCTTGTGATAAGTCTTATTAATCCCTAACTGACCAGCCAGAGGAGTTTCGTGGGCCAGACTAAGTATTTCCTGTCTGTAAGATTTTGGAACTACAATCTGATAGTTCACTGACCATTCATCACCAGCAGGTACCTCGGGAGGTCTCCCATTTTCTCATAAGAATTCCATTTTTAATGAAGTAACAGACTGGTACTTCACTGGCTTCAGTTTCATTAATGGCCCTCTGAAACAAACAGATCTCAGGATCTTTTTCCTGTTTGACAACAAGTGATTGTCGTTTGTCACCCTGATTAGAAAAAAGAGAATGAGTAGTTAAAAGAGGATCACTGTGATCAGTACCTTTTGATTGAACCAAATAAGGAGTGAAAGTGACCTCTCAAAAGCCTGACCAATACATGTATCAACTAAAGGAATATTTTCCTTATCAGAATCATTCTCAAGAGCTTTCTTTGTCACAGCTCAAGTAACTGCACAAGCTGGGCATAAATCAGGGAATTCTTTTTCAGTAGGATCAACTTTCTAATCCAAAGAAGGTTTGTCAGTTACAAGTGGATTAACCACAACCTTGTCTCCAGTTAGGTCGTTGCCTAGTAACAAATGAATGCCCTCAACAGGTAAAGAAGGCACTATTCCGACTGTCACGGGTCCTGAAACTAAGTCTGATGACAAATTTACACAATGGAGAGGAACATTAACAAAGACGCACTCTACTCCCTGAATGAGAACACTCTTATTAGAAGAAGACTTCTCCGAAAAAGGTAAAGTACCTGGTAATAAAAGACTCTGAGAAGCTCCTGTATCCCTTAAAATTTTAATAGGGATAGGATTGGCCAAATCACCCAAGAGTGATATAGAACCCTACGACATAAATGGTTCATAATTCTCCATAATAAAATCAGACTGGGGTTTATTAGATGCAACAAATGTATTGCTTTCAATACATGACCATGACCTTGACCTCTTAGAAATGAGAGCATTTGGCATAGGTCTATCTTGATTCTGATGCTTATATTTCAGTTTGAAGCAGTCAGAAATAATGTGTCCTTTTTTCTTGCAATAGGTACATGTAGGAAGAGACAAGGATTTTGAATCAAGCTTATCAGAAGCTTGATTTTTAAAAGTTGTGCCAGATTGAGTTTTAGAAGGAGTCATATTAGGCTGAAATACCTTTTTACCAGTAGACTGCTGAGTGAAAGACTTGCTTACAACAGGAACTTTATGAGTTAAGGAATACTCATCAGCAGCACGAGCAGCATTTTCCAAGGTTTCGCTCTTATGCTCATCAAGATAAGTCTTAATGTCACTATGGACACAGTTCTTGAACTCTTCAAATAATACAATTTGTTTGAGACTTTCATAATCTTGTTCAACTTTCTTGGCTAAGCACCATCTATCAAATAACTGCTCTTTTTCTCTTGCAAATTCGACATAAGTTTGTCCAGCTTCTTTTTTATAGTTCCTAAATTTTTGCCGATAAGCTCCAGGGACCAACTCATAACCCTTTAAGATGCATTCCTTAACCAGATCGTAGTCAGCACTTTGATCAACTGACAGTGAATGGTAAATATCACTAGCGTTTAAGCAGGGGTCACGCTACCAGGCGAAGTGGGTGACTATGTTGTCTAAAAAATGTAAACTCCGCCTTCTTCTGTTAGGAAAGCGAAAACAACTTCGAGCTGTGATTTTTTTTTTCGAGGTACATTTTTGAGATACCTTTTGAGATGCCCCCTCGTCTTAGGCCGGTTTATTCAAGTATTGTGTTGTAGCGAAAGGTGTTCTTCAAGCCATCAGTAGCTAGGCCTTGTTTTGATATCAATTACGCTGACAAACTCTTGCACATTCACAGGCATGTGTTTTGATCGCTGATTGACCATTAACCATTTCCCGAGTTGACAACTAGGCCTGTATCACTACCCGATTTACGCATGTTATCCTTCAATGAGAAAAACATACAGGCTTGTGTTTCGAAACTTTAACAATAATATGTATATAGCAGTTTGTGTTTTAAGAATAAAATTGGTGATCTGTATATTTTAATTACCTCTTGTACACTATTTCGTCATAAAATTAGTTTGAAACTGTAAGTGTACCAGTAACCGGGAAAAAATGGCGGACATGGCTATGTCTGGGAAGTACCAGTTTATTAGATTGTTTTTGTAAATCATCGAGTAAATATACAATTCATAGAAAGCAAAGCCTAGGTATTATGTTATTTAGCCTTAGATTTGACTTTAAAATGCAATTATATAGGTCAGAAACGTATGAGACAATGCTATGTTGTGGAATTCGCGAGAAGTGTTGTAAGGTAAAGTTGTTTTCTGACTTGACTCATATTTGTGAAAATATGGAAAAAAGCTGCGAAGCAGATAATATTTAATCAGTGCCTAAAATTAATACAAGTATGTAGACAAATAAATAAACCATAAATTTGCAATCCTATCATGGACTGTTGTAGTAAAGTAGATTGAGTGATTACATTACAAAAACCCCTCCTTCTAAAAATAGATAAACTCACGTCTGTGTTAATTCGGTTGCAAAGAAGGGTTTAGTTCATATATCGACTATAAATGAGCCATGTCTGTAATTGTACGCATTTTAGTATGTTATGTATGAATAGTTACGGTAATGTTTTATCCGCAACAAAGAAATGAGGTCACGTGTGTATTTGCCCTCGTGTACATGGTACAGGGGTTGTGTCAAACGCATTTAGAAATTTTTGAAAGTGCCATTATTGTGAACTTTTAAAAAGTATAGAAAAAAATAATACAAAAATATATTTTAAAAAATTGATAAAGGGTAGTTGATTAAGCATTTTAGTTACTCAGTTAAATTTTGGTACAATGCAGTTCTGTTATTCTCTTTTAGAGTAGTATGGCCAAAATAACTAAGAAAATTTTCTACTAGAAAATAAAGTATTGCTTAGATCCAATGTAAAATGCAAATATGAATACTGGGAAATAGAGGGCATAATTTAAATAAGAGAACACACATTATATATATATATATTTTGTGTTTCTTGCTTCGCGTCTACTTCTCCCTGTAGAGTTCTCACTTCTCCCTGTTCTGTCCAAAAGGAGAAGTCACTTCTCCCTAAAATTCAAGTCTAACTTGACCCCTGGCCTTACCAATAAGTACACATTGTAGTAATTGAGTCCAATGCTCCCTTGGCCATTTTAAATTTTCAGCAACTTTTTCAAAATGAGGAAAATATTTATCTGCTTCTTTTTCTCTAAAAGGGGGCACTAACCTGATATTCTTTGCAATATCAAAACCTGAATTTGTATGTGAAGTGGAAATTTGCCTTTCACTTGCCAGCTCTATTTCTTTTAACTTAATTTGAAATTCCCTTTCATCCTTCTCTCTTTGCATTTATGTCTGTCTTTCTTTCTCTCTCTCTTCTAATTGCATTTGTTTCTCTCCCTCCTCTTTTTCATATAGCATTTGTTTATCTTTCTCTCTTTCCTGTCTCTCTCCTCTTTCTCAGATTGCAACTGCAGTTGTTTCTCTCTCTCCTCTTTTTCCAGTAACATTTGTTTTTCTTTTTTTTCTAAATGCATTTGTTCTTTTTCTTTCTCCAATTGTAACTGCATTCGTTCTTTCTGTAAATGCATTTGTTCTTTTTTTTTTCCAATTGCAGCTGCATTTGTTTCTCTCTCTCCTCTTCCTCAAATTGCAACTGCATTTGTTTTTCTTCTTTATCTTTCTGAAGTTGCAGCTTCCTTAACTCTTAATTCCATCTTGTATTTTAATTTTAATTCCTTTACTTTTATGTCAGTCTGATACAGACTTACTGATCGAACCCAAAACACTTTTATCGAAAATATTCTTTTCTACCAAATACTGGATCAAAATGTTTTTTATTTCTTGCTTCATTAAGGAAGATTTTGCCTCAGAAAGATTATATTTTTGGGCAAGTTCAAGCAATTCATCTTTTTTCAAACAATCCAACTGCTCCTGAGTAGGACTAGAAAGAAAAGTCTTCACTTTTGATGACATTGTGAAAAAGCCTGTTGATTTCACTAAAGATTTCAAACAAAATGTGAAATAATACTTGGGATTTAAAATATTCTGAAAACTAGGGGAAATTAAATTTCAAAAAACAATTTTCTGAAATATTTTAGCCAAATTTCATATATTCCAAGGACAAGTGCCCAATTTTCTTTGTTACATGTAGGCTCGTGCAAAAGTAACAAAGAAAAGAGTGAAGCCAACAAGCTTTGTAAATTTAACAAAAAATAATTTTTTTCCCTAGAAAACAAGGTAAAAATATGAAAAAGGACTTACGGTTTGTGAATCTAATCCAAAAATTAATCCTAGAATTTAAAAATATAAGTCCTATCACTAAAAAGTTCTAAATGAATCAAAGTTCGAATCCCGATGAAGTTCCAAGATGGAAGGTGATGACGTCTTCTATAATCTGTCCTGTGTTGATGTGGCAACAGTTCCTTGTTGAATTTTATGAATCAAGAATAATATTCCGGCTTCAGAATTCCGAATAATTTCCAATAAATGTCTTTGTCCAAGAATTTTTATGATCACTGGTATTTTCCAGGGAATATAAATTATTAAATCCAAAAAAAGAGAAGAATTTTAAATCAAACTGGCATCAACATTAAAAACACCTTGAGCTCTGAAGGTGTAAACTATGACTGACTAAATCCACTACAAAATATCTGTTTTAACCCTTAACTGAAATGCAGTTTAGACTAGGAGATGGGACACGTGATCATTTAGTTCGAACAGCGCAGTAACAGCACACAGCCGATAGTCATGTACACCATGGGAAAACTTAATTTCTACTGAACGAATCTTACTATAACATTCAACAATGAAAAAGTTGTTTACAATAGAGCCGACACACAAGCCAAATATGACCTTGATTTCGACCAATGATTTTCACTCTCTGTTTACCAATTCTGAATCTAGTTCAGCTAAAAATACAATGTAGCAACACTTCTGCGTTTTAAATCGGGCTAAAGAGAAAACTGAATTTTCCGAAGATGACGTCAAATCCAGTGAATAAAGTTATCATTACAATAACATGTAATGAAATAAAAATAAAATAAAAGAGAATTTAAAACTAACACACAAGTAATTAAATTACATATATGTAACACTGTGCAAACATGAGAATGTGTTTAATATTTTCCTTCTTTCAGTCTATTTCAAGGCTAAAATCATTCTCTGAAGCATGGGTCAATTAATAATTAGTATTTTAAAAATATTAAGTTAATAAATAATAATAAAGAGAACTAATCTGCATGATCAGTTCAGTGTCAAATATGTTCCATACAGGTGGTGCTCCTATTTCAATGGACGTCGTACACTCAGTAATGACTTATGTTGATAGTTTGTTTGCAGTATACACAAAGAATTAAATTCTCCTACTTGCTGCTGTGCATCAAAAGTAAAACTGTTAGCCAGGAGTTATGAAATTTATTTTTACTGGGCTTTGCTTATAGCTTATTTCTTCTTGAATCACCTTCAGAAATGAATCACACTTGAACACTATTCCAACAAATGAAATAATCATCCTTTGTGTTTTATATATGGAGTAAAATCCAACTTCAGAGAGACATTGCTACCATTAATCTTGAATACAGATGGCTTAAACATTCTCATTCAAGGTACTGATGTGCAATAACATTCTTATTCAATGCAGTGATATATTATAATATTCTCATTCAAGGCACTAGTGTGGGATAACATTCTCATTCAAGGCAATATGTTATAACTTTTGTTCTTCAACACACATCTCTTTGATCTGCCTGTAATGAAGATGAATTGGGTTGTTCCACTTCATGAACTTTACCTGTGCAAATTAGCACAATGGGCTCACCCACAGCAGTCTTTAAAGTACTAGACACATAACACTAGCTGTTAGCATTAAGTGATATGTGAAAAGGTGGTTATGTATACTTGATCTCTTTGCCTTTTAATTACTGCTATTTAAACTGCCCCAAGGATAGTTTTACATCAGTTCCAATCAGGACTGATTACTGTTTTTTACATCTTACATGTTACAGGCATATATTAAAGTGGGTATTTTCTGGGGTTTTTTCTCAAAGATTAGTGACAATCCTGTTTTTTTAAACATGACCATGTTGGGGGGGGGAGCAAAAATTGTGTTCTTAGCGTGACAAGTCATGTTATGGCAGGTATGTATCAGCATGTTCAGCCACTGGTAACAGCATAAAGGAGACATTAAAAAGATTTATCTCCATATATGATTGAAGTACTTATCATTCAATAGCCACTTTTATGTGAAGTTTCTCTGTTGTTTTGTATCTTGTCTACTTGGATTGAATTTGGAGGACAACACTTCCAGTGTGTCAAGCCTTGAAATATCCTACATCAGGTTCAGCCAGGCATCATTGTACCAGTTGCAGTGATTGCTGGAACAGTTCCGATACTTAGTAGACTGGTTCTAGCATGTCTCTGAAAGGCATGGATGGAATGCATGTAAATACCTTTTTTCAATATTTAAAAAAATATCAATTTTCGCAAGCAGTAGATTTCAACTATAAAAGTGGTAGAAGTTGTAGATAGCTTTAAAAACAGTATTTTTGTCCTGCCAGCGGTAGAATCACATGTATGTTAAAGCAAAGTGAGCACTAATCTTTTCCCCATTTGTAGTTTACACATTGCTACAGAAGTATTGTAAGTATACCATCTTCATAAGAGTATGGGGCATACATCGGGATACATATTAATAATTTACTACTAGTCTTTCAACAACTTGAAAGGTAATTGTGTAAGGCAGATGACACTAATCAAATAACATCTGCTTTTAGGGTAGGCAACTGTTTACACATCTGGGTTCTTCAAGTGTGACATGAATGGTTGTTAAACTAAACTTGATTGGCGCATTGTACTCTGGAATAAGTATTATGGCTTAGTTTGAACCTTCCATGAAGGAAATTTTACAGATGCGTGTTTAAAGTGTGGGTTATCTAGAAAACACAAAATGTCTGAATCCCAGCATGGTTCATTACAATTTCATTCATCAAATACTGGCTGATCATAGTGATGATGACAGTAATTTTTTAAGCTATGAAGTGTATTGGATTATTGGAGCTCAGAAAGTGTTAATGGAGATACCAGTGAATGAAGGTGCTGATGGAATAAATCAAATTAGGACAGAATCAGTGATTGGGCAGATTTCAAACTGCTTATTTTTATCACCTTGTGTAAGTTTTCAAAAAATCATAAATAGGACTGGCTGTTGTTAATAGTTTTCCTTCTTCACTAACAAATGCAAGTACGTGTGGCTGCAGCAGTCTTTTGCACCTGCAGGAAGTACAGTGTGATAGATTTTGCTGGTATTCATCCTCATTCCCAAGCCTGGATTTGTTCTAGATGAGATTTTCTTTGCACAAGGAAATTACATTATTTATTCTGCTTTGAAGATAACATCTTCTAAGTTTAATATGAAATTGGTAATAGGATGCAATAATGCCGTGCAAAACAAAGGTTATGGTGGCTAAAGTGAGTTAAATGGAGCCACCATTAAATGGCCTAAAATGTTCAGTAAAACTCACTGACAACCAACAGGTAGTCTCTTTGAAAGTATTTATGTTATCTTCTCCTCGATGAGAATTGCATATAAATATATGATATATGTATATGTCTTTGTGTTATCTACATACTGGAAGTACAACCAGCATGTCAATGTACATAAAAGAGCACCACCTACCTTTCAAAGATGGAAAGACCATCAAATTCATATGTGTATCAATATGTATTATATTGCAGGCAGTGTGTGTATCGTGAATCATATCAATATGTGGCGCAGGTGTATCATTTTACCCCTATTCTTGAGTGGACCAGTATCATCAAATTAACCAGTGTAGTAGACATATTAGATGTTAGATTGGTACCATTTTATTTGAGGACAAACTGGAAGACTTTGGGCATGTTAATATAACCAGCAGTGACAAGATTTTTCAATATCTTCATTGTGACAGCCATATTTGTAGTCAGATTGACATCATTTTCATTCAGGACCAACTAGGTATTAAAGATGCCATAGGGTACCTGTTTGGTTCATGTAAAAAATAACATTTCCAAGTTGAAATCAAAGATTATATCTGCTGATGCCATGAGTGAGCGGGATACAAACAAGTACAGGTCATGTACATTTCAAGGCTCATGTCATGTGATTTAGCTACTGTGCATGTATCCATTGTAGACCTCCATCTACTGATCTTATATTTTCAACATGTGTGACCATTTGGCCATGTATATTGAATAGTTTCCTTATTTTCTATTTATAGTAACTGTACATGACACATTTCAAAGAAAACAGATGGTTTTCTTGAATTTGAAACCATGTGTCACAGATTAATTATATTTTTTATATACACTTAAGTAGCAGACCAGTCTACATTGAAATTAAATGGCACCAAATATTAAGTGCAACATGCTTTATCGATGTGACTCATGCTTGTTATATAACTGAAAAGTGTTAGAGGCATGGATGCCTTGATATAGCTCCCCCCCCCCCAATCTAATCACTGATTTCTCCTCTATACATGCTTTGGCCTACATCTGTAAAACTTAATAGTTGACCCTGCATGTTTGACACACACACACCAAAAATAATTCTGCAGGTGCCCCTAGTTAGAGGAGAGGGATTTTGTTAAACTGAAGAACATGTTACAGCAGGTGAAGGACAAATCGATAGTGCTTTACAGATTTTGAAAGAGGAATTTGACAGTGATGTAATACAGCATTCAGAATTTGTGGACTTTGCAACCATTCAGCAAAAGTTAGACATGTAGACTGGTTTAAGTGATTGTTGTGTATAAATAATGTATCATTTTGTCTGTATTCTTGTAGTAATCCACATGGATTTAGCTGATTTATAA
Source organism: Megalonaias nervosa (assembly GCA_016617855.1). Taxonomy (NCBI): domain Eukaryota; kingdom Metazoa; phylum Mollusca; class Bivalvia; order Unionida; family Unionidae; genus Megalonaias; species Megalonaias nervosa. The sequence goes on from JAECUM010001810.1 coordinate 39,339, forward strand.
TGATAATTTGAACTAACTCTAACTGCAGATCCACATATGTAGCTAAGGTTATGCTTTTTTGCCATTTTTTTTGTAATAATTATGTTTATACCTCTTTGGGGACATTTAATATAATTTCCATTTGATCGGGTACCCAGGTAACCAATCATTAGGATCGATGGGTACCATGTAGACATTTCCAAAAATTTTGAAAGCTTTAGTAAATATCATAGTCTTCTGGTGAAGACTCTATGTCAAAGTATCTCTCTATTTAAGAGTAGCAATAACAAGATTCTAAAGATGACTGCCATGGTAGTCATACTGGATGTCAGATCAGTACCAATGTTGATATGACTTTCCATCTTGATGGAGTAGCAGCAAGATTTTCAAGATGTCAGCTGGTACAGTTTTTTTTTTTATGAGACCAAATAGACACTTGAGGTCCTCTGGTGAAAACCCCATGCTGACATAACTTCCTGTTCAGGAAGGTTAGATATAACGGGATTTTCAAGATGGCTACCATGATATCCATATTGGATGTCAGATCAGCACTGTTTTCATTGCAAATGAACTAGACATCATCAGAAGTCTTCTGGTGGAAATCCCATGCAGATAAGCTTTCTGTTCAAGGCTATTTTCATTTAGAATCAGCTAGATATTGGGATGAATGTGTGTGTGTAAAGTTTGATGGCAATCCTCCAGGTTGTTTAGGTGGAGTAGCAATAATAAACCTGTGCTAAAACATACAGATGGACAAGAGATGACGGACAAGATCCCATAAGATCTTGGGTCTATGACCAGTATATCTAAAAAAGAAGGATTGTTAAAAGACATAATAACAATAACTGGTTTAAACCGTAAAGCTTATATACATGTAGTAAAATAAACTGGTTTAAATTAAAAGCTAATATAGTGAAATAAACATTATGATTTAAATATTCAAATCAATGTGTGAATACAATCAATATAGGTCATAGAAGAAAAGAAGTCATTTTTACTTTTTTTAAAAAAATTCTGGGATGATTCTGCATGTAGTTATTATTGATAACCTGTGCATTGCCCTTTATCTTGAACTAGTTCATGACATGGGTATCCTGTCCTCAATACAGATCAGTCCAAGTGAAGGTTGGTAAACAATGGTACCATGTATACTTGATTTAAACTGCAAACAACATAGCTCCTAATCTGGCTTTGCACAATGCAACAGCAGATTGGGGTCTATATTGTACATTCTACTGATTACTCCTTTCAAACTGCATAGACCCTGATCTGCCAGCACATCATGCAGCATCAGAAATGGGTCAGTGTACTTTGCAGTTGGATTCACTTATTAGTGAGTGTATCTGGTATACATGTTAAATGTGAGCACAGTTTGCCAGTTTATGTATAGACAACAAAGAATGAACAGATGTGTTGCATGAGAAATAATTTAGAATTTATTGTGTATTGAAATACACACATTAGTCAGAATTGGCTGTTGAGAGAAGTGTGGATCTGCATATGAAGAGGGTACAAATTATTCAGCATGACACAGGCAACAAAGAAAACAACTTTGTAAATAAATGATGGAATAGTGACAAACATCTTGCTGTATTTACTGGTAGAAAAATATCAATAGCAATTAATATGAGAATTTGTAAGGTTGGCTAAAACAAATAGATATATGACTCCTCCATGGTGGGGTAATAATGTAGTAATGATATTTGTCTTCCTATGACAATTTAAAGTAGTAAACAGTACAAAAATGTCAGACCTTTATCTAATGAATGCTTTGGTGACTTGATGTTCTGATATTCGTAGTCCTTCTTCTACTGAATGCTTAGCTGAACTTGATAGCATGATATCCAGATTTCCATGGTCCTTTATCTACTGAATGCTTAGATAAACTTGATGTTCTGATATCCAGATTTCCATGGTCCTTGATCTACTGAATGCTTAGATAAACTTGATGTTCTGATATCCAGATTTCCATGGTCCTTGATCTACTGAATGCTTAGATAAACTTGATGTTCTGATATCCAGATTTCCATGGTCCTTGATCTACTGAATGCTTAGATAAACTTGATGTTCTGATATCCAGATTTCCATGGTGCTTGATCTACTGAATGCTTAGATAAACTTGATGTTCTGATATCCAGATTTCCATGGTTCTTGATCTACTGAATGCTTAGATAAACTTGATGTTTTGATATCCAGATTTCCATGGTCCTTGATCTACTGAATGCTTAGATAAACTTGATGTTCTGATATCCAGATTTCCATGGTCCTTGATCTACTGAATGCTTAGATAAACTTGATGTTCTGATATCCAGATTTCCATGGTCCTTGATCTACTGAATGCTTAGATAAACTTGATGTTCTGATATCCAGATTTCCATGGTCCTTTATCTACTGAATGCTTAGATAAACTTGATGTTCTGATATCCAGATTTCCATGGTCTTTATCTACTGAATCCATTCGGTAACTTGCAGTGGTGAAGCTGCTGTTTCGGGGATGGAAATTACCCTTGTCCGTATAATGGGAATACCACCCTCCTTGGTGTGACTTTTCTAGAAGATTCCAGAAGCTGCCCTCGGATCCAGCACATGCTCATGGCAGGACTGGCTCTGTCTCTTCAGCAAAACACAAGACTTGTAGGACCTATCCCAAAAGAGTTAGCAAGGTATCCATCGCTGAGTCCATCAGGGCTCAGAGCAGAACTGGATCAGTCTCTTCAGAGACAATTAAGGCCCATGGGTGGTCTCAGAGTAGGATTTGATGATCATTTTGGAGATGTATCAAGCTTGTAGTACCCCTGCCATGGGAGGAAATAAGCAGCTAGAGAGTGAGTGGCCTCCCACCCCCCATGAGGTAGGAGCTGTACCTTCTTCATTCCTATTGCACAGAGAGAGAATCCACCCACCATGAGGTATTAGCAGTGCCCTTGTAGTGCCTCCAGTGGGTTTTCACTGACTGGATTGAGGGAAGAGCAATGATATAGGTTTTGTATGATCTGAGGAAGAGTCATCGTATGGATCAGATTGACCTGACCAGTCATGGTCATGGGATCCCCGTCAGTATGGGGATAGGGATTAGGTCATTCCCCACCCCCTCTTCACCACAATACCATTAAATCCCATTACTGACTCGGAGTCTGCAATCAGGTGCCAGACAAAGGAAGGGGATTGCATCAATAGCCCTCCTTCCCTATTATCTCATTCAGTCCAAATGAGATGTAGGATCTTTAAGTACATGGAAGTGATTGGTCCTTCTCTTTCATGCATCTATGGGCATCAGGCCCATGGACCAACTTCATCCTTTCATATAGTGGAGATTGAACAGAGAATAGGGGGAGGCCCTCCCTCTTCTCCAAAATAGCTCAGGATGATTGAGAGGCAACTTGTCCTCCTAAAGAATTGGTCATGATGGCCAGTCCCATTGTTCCACATGTGTGTTGTTACGAGACTAAGAGAAGCTATGTTGGGGTTTGCACCAAGACAAGGAAATCCCTGTCTTGGGGTTACACTGTTTGTCTATGCCATAAGGCTATGCCAAGTGGGGAGACAAATAATATAACCCAGTGTGGAGGATGCCCCCACTGTGAGGATTTGGTTGTGGGGGATTGGGGTGGGGTGCTCCCAGTATTTTATTTAAACTGTTGTAAAAGTCCCACCCAGGCTCGATTTTGGTTGAATTAGTGAAAGATAGATGTACAGCTGCAAGCCCCCAGTCAGCAATGCCAACGGTTAAATGGTTAAATATACAAAAAGGGTGAAATTCAATGAATAACAATTTAATAACAATTCAATAGTCAAGTTATTCAAATTTCCCAAGTATCCTCCTTCCGTTCAACCCTTTAATAGCCTATTGCATCACTTGATTAGTAGTGTGAGATAGATTTCCACCTGTCCTTGTATTCTACTCATCTGTGTATTCTTCTCTCCTATTCCTCCCAATTCCTTCTCCTCTTCCTACCCAACTTTTTCCAAATTCCTTCTTCTCTTCCTTGACTTCTCTATACTCCTTCTACTCCTCCTCCACTTCTCCAGAAGACTCCTTTTCTCCTCCTCCACCTTCTCTCCACCTACTAGACTTTTTTTGTCCTGTTACATGTAGGCTCGTACAAATGTAACAAAAGAAAAGAGTGAAGTCAACAAGCTTTGTAAATTTTAACAAAATAATTTATTTTCCTAGAAAACAATGTAAAATAGGAAATAGGACTTACAGATTGTGAATATAATCCAAAAATTAATCCTAAAGTTGAAAAATATAAGTCCTATCACTAAACAGTTATAATTGAATCCAGGTTCGAATCTCGATGAAATTCCAATATGGAGGCAATGACGTCAGATGAGGTTGTTGTACTTATGGTAACAGATCCTCAATTGAATCACAGTTTATAATGTTTCCGTTTAGAATTCCAGAATAAATTTCCACTGAATATCTTTCTCCCAGAACTTTTATAAATATGAAGCACTTGTGTAGTTTTCTAGAGAATGAATTATTAAATTCCAAAAAACAGATGAACTTCAGAAACAATCTAGCTTCAGCAATTAAACACCTTGAACTCTAAGGTGTAAAAATTATGACTGAACTAATCTACTACCAGTTGGCTGTTTTAAGCCTTGATTTTATATCACATGGTAGCTCACATGATGGATTACTTGACCACTAATTTGAACATCGCATTTTAAAAAATGCCATTTATCACGTATGCAAGAATAGCCCTTCTAAGAATCAGATTCTCATGCTGGAAATGAATTTAAAAATAAAACCGTTTACAACAGAGCTAACACGTAGGCTGTAGATGACCTTGGCAATAGCCAATCGTTTTCACTTAGTGTTTACAAAATCTATAAACCAAAGTGAGCTAAAAATAGTGCTTAAGCAATGGTTACACTCTAATCAGGTCAAGTGAAATTTCCGAAAAGAGATTCAAATCCAATGAAAATTATCATTACAATAAAATATAATGAAACAAAAATAAAATAAAAAAGAATTTTAAAACTAACACACAAGCAATTTAATTACATATTCGTAACAGTCCATTCCGACTGTTCTTCTAGTCTCACTTCCGTCTCCCCTCTTGGAGACTCGGGACTCAACTGAACCGGAAGTTCTGTCCCCTAAAAAGCTCCCTTTCGAAGCTTTTCTTCCCTTAGAATCAGTTCTAAGTTTTACCGCCAAATTACGAGTGGCTTCTCGGAGTAACTCTGTTTCTTCAGAAATCTTCCCAGGAGAAACTAACTTTTTGCTTGCGAGGTACGAAGTTATAATTCGGATCTAAATTGTAATCACATCCTTTATCTCAGTTCCGATCGGATGTCGCTGTGAACCGATCCAATCAAACTTAGCGGACAATGTCCTCTCGCTGTCTGACCATGTGGGGACAAATGAGGACATGCCTCGCTCACCCTGTGGGCTTTCTTTGATCTCTGAACAAATATTTAACACATACGTGTGAATACTACAATCCTTTGTCTAGTTGGCACAATCTATCGCCTGGCTGGCGGTCATGGTAACCTTGCATAAGGGATTAACACTAGCCTGCAGCAATGTTTATGACATCAAACATTGGTTTGTAATATTACCCTAGTTTATACACTTTTTGATAGCTGGGGCTGAGCAAACGTTGCACCCTGTGACTGGGATTTTCTCATTTTGGTACAAACACTGACATAGATTATTATACTCACCCAGTTTTCTCCAATTAAATTAAAATAACCCTGCATTTTTGCAGTTTAGTTAACAGATTCAAAACAAATTCAACAGGTATTATTATTGCTTCTCACTCTATATAAAGGTCATCAGGTTTTGTACTCTGAAAATTGGAATAATTATCTAAGTAGGATCTAGCTATATATGCCGTTGTTAGAAAAGGGACCAAATGAAGAAAAAGCTATTATTGTTATGTGTTGGAATTATTTTGCAGCAAGCATATCAAGCCTTGTGCTATTGTTGTTTAAAATACAGTACTGTGCATTTATACGAATATGTTAATGAAGGCAGTGGGGCAACCTGTCGACCCTAAGTAAACAAGTTCTGCATACGAAAAAAATAGAAACACAAAATCATTTCATATTATTACTGTATTATCACATTTAATTGATGGATGTCATATGAAAATAACAATAAATAATATAAATTTTGTAAAGATAACTTTTAACATCGTCAGTTCTAATTTGGAAAAAAAGTTCTATGTAAGGCAACTGTACAAGACATTATAATATTGGATACAGATTACAGTTCTAACTACATGTGTAGTGACAGAGCTCTAATTCATGATATTCTTGGATATTAATGGTTTCTTTCATGGAAGTATGGCAAGTGTTGCTATTACTAATGCAGTGAATGATACACTACATGGAAATCATCTTGTGGAATAGTGTGTGGACTGATGAGTGAACCACTCAGATTGGTAAGTGCTTGAATTCTCATTTGTTCACAATGTTTTATTCAACTGGCACTGTTTGGGGGTGTGTTACACAGTTTGAAGAATGCAAGTCTGATATAATACATTTCTAGTTGTGGTCTTTGTGGTAGCTCGTGAGAGGGTTTGGCTTTTTCATTTTTGTAGTCACTGATGCGTTTAATCTGTATGACAGGAACAGTGTTTTCTGTCATAGTTTGTTCCACACAGCATCACAAATTTTATCCTATCTATATCTCAGTAAATTTTCAGGTCAGTGTCGTTAAATGTAACTAACAGTATTAAATTAGTATTTAAACTATTTACTGTATTTACTTTTAGCTACATTTAATGGTGTTGATCTGAAATTTTACTGAGTTAGGCCTACAGATAGGATAAAATTCACCATTCTGTGCGGAACGAACTATACTTTCTAGCATAATACCAAATAGTTCAACTTTATGTGCATTTATGTGTCTGTCTCTCTCTCAAAATGCATTATATGGTGTGTCCTCAAAGCTGGAGAGATCTTAAGTTGCTATATGGGTTTTTTGTATTATATATTTGTTGCTGTTGTTGTTGTTTGATTTTAGAACAACTCCATCAGGCACAGCAGAAAACAACAAGGGTTTCTTATTTTTAAAAGTAGTTCTTAGCACATGGACACCCTGACTGAGACAACCAGACTGAGATAAGAAAAGTAAGGTTAGCAAAACAGCTAGATTTCTCTCTCACATGGGTGACAAAAGGTTCCCCTTACTTATAATAATAGAATATATTAAACCTTTGGATAGCTGGTTATCAGAGTTGGATATTTCCTTGGGGATCTGTGCCTGCTTCCCAGTCAAGACACTGGAGGTGAGGGCATGGGTGACCATAGCCTCCATGCCAACTTTTTGTTGGCTGCCTCCTTCAGTCTACTGAAGGAGGACACTCTCAAGAGTTGCACTTCAGTGCCTACTGGAGGTAGTGGCCAAAACATCTTGACATGCCTTATCCATGTCCATGGTTTTATCAATGGGGCTTTTTCATGTTGGCATTGATGCTGCAGTGGACAATTCCAAAGCCTTATTGGAGAATAGTAAGAACCTTCTGAATGCTCTCCTAAAGGCAGTGACTTTCTTTGGAGGTCTCATTCCCTCTATTGCTTCTCAGGACTTCAGGGATCAACAAGACCAGTCCCTCACATCAAATCATGTCCCATCAAGACTGACCAGAAAGCATGGACACCCTGATTGTTCCCAAAGGCTATCCACAAAGTTTTTCAAAGCCATGCATCCACAGTCCATAAAGCAACCCTTCTCAGCAATCACACCCTAGCATGGGTCACCGAGGAGGGCAAGGGAGGAAATTTGCAAGCCCTTCTCCCTTTTCTAAGGAGGCAGGGGGCAGAGCTAGGACTTGATCCCTCTTCTTTGGTGTGTCCCTCTTCCATTAACTCCCATAGGTGCCAGACTATCTCTCTTTTCAGAGGTTTGGTCAAGCATAACGGATGATAGTTGGGTCCTCTCATTTATGAACAGAGGATACCATCTTCAGTTCCATACATTTACTCCACTGGTAAGGACCTCCATGTGGTTTCAACAGAACCTGGTGCAATTAAGGGAAGAGGTGCACTCCCTTCTGCAGAAGGGTGCAGTAGAGAGGGCATTAAATGATTAATCTCCAGCTTTCTACTCTTGGATTTTCCTTGTTCCCAAGAGGGTGGGAAGTTCTTATCAACCTTTCCACCCTAAACAAATTTTTGCTGGAGGAACCTTTCCACAGGTAGACCACAGCCTCAGTCTGAAATGCCATAAGGCCCAGTACTGGGTGGTCTCCATAAACCTTCATAATGTGAACTTCCATATCCCAATCTTCCCTCACAGGAAGTACCTATGGTTCCAATGTCATGTTCTGTTATCTGGCTTAGCTTCTGCACCCAGCATTGGCCAGATTCATGGAAGTATTTGCAGTCCATCTAAGGTCACTGGGGATCCCTATCCTTTAGTATTTTAACAGCTGGTTGATCCACAATGACCATTCAGAGTCCCTCAGACAGGATCTGACTTAAGTTGGTCTATGATGACCAGACTGGACCTAACCTAGAGAAATCAGAGCTGGTTCCATCTCAGGATCTCATGTACATGTATATGGGGTTGAATTTACTCACAAACAGAGGATTAGTCTGTGTTCTGCAGGACAGAGTAGACAAGAACATGGCTTTGTTAAAGGTGCTTGAGAGCCAAGAACATGTTGTTGGTTTATATATTTCTTTATCTCCAAGGGACCTTGATCTCTGCAGTGGACCATATTTCTCACACCTGACTGCACTTGTGCCGTTTCCAGTTCCTACTTCTGGCAAGCTCTACTGAATGCTCAGATTTTCACAGGTCAGGATTTTCACCATTGTCTAATGTGGTGGTCACATTGGGACTGGTTTCTAACCAGAGTCACCATGCATTCACCCCAAACCCCTCTTTTGTCAATTCACAGATGTGTCAGATTCATATGGGAAACTCATCTGTAGTTGGGATGACTGATTCTTCAGTTTTTGTGGTCCATTTAGATCCTGCCCTCCACATCAACAATTTGGAAACAAGGGCAGTGTTCTTAACCCTTCAGAGGTGCACCAGCAAGATAAGAAGTCACTGTGTGATGGTCTCCTCCAACATGTTGAAAGTAGCTTACCTCAGAAGACAAGGAGGCACACATACATGTACACCTTCTCTATGCATGGAGGATTGGAACCTACTTTGCTGGGCAACCTCAGAAGAGATTACCCTCCATTTTGCCACATTCCTTGTGACCTCCTGTCGCAGTTCAGGGAATCTCTCCTACACAACAGCCCCCAGATTTTCCACTTTCATGTTTGACTCATCTCCACCAGAATGAGTTTCTGAGCAAAGTTGCAGAGTGTATCATTCAAGCCAGGATACCATCTACATCCAAGGCCTACAGTGTCAAATGGAGAATCTTTTGTAATTAGTACAGTAGGAAACTTATTAATCCTAGCTATCCCTCGATGAGTGCAGTGGACTGATTTTCTTCTCTTCATTTTTGAAGAGAAACAATGCTCGGTTTCTACCATTAAGGGCTATAGGGCGGTCTTTTTCAGCACACTCAAAGTTTCTAAAGATCCATCCATCAGTTCGGATTCTCATATTGCTGACCTGATCAGGTATTTTGAGCTTCGGAAGCCAGTGTGTCACTTTCTAATGCCTAGATGGAATCAGTTGTGCGGCTTGTGGTTTTTAACAAACACCCCGTTTGTTTCTTAGAGTGAAGCTTGTTTCGAGAACCTTACCCTCGAGATGGTTTTCTTGCTCTCCATGGCATTCACAAGACCTAGGAGTGAGCTTCATAACCAGTCCATAGAACCAGGCTGTCTGTGGTTGAGTGACAGTTATGAGTTGATTTCTATCTATCAGCCAGTGTTTTAGCAAAAAGCAAAACAAAAACAGCTTCCATATATAGCTCCACTCTCTGTATGGACCCCTAGTCGCAACTATGTACTGGGGATCTTCAAGATTGACTTTTATGCCCTGCTTTTTATTCTGCAGCCACTAAAAAGAGAAGAAAGGATAGAAACTGTCTTTTCCTCTCTTTATGAGTTCAGCTGATATTTCAGCTTGCAGTATTTCAATGTGGATTGCATTAACTATCAAGAGAGCGTATCAGTCCCTAACTTAGAGGAACCATTGTTTCATGAAGATTAAAGCCCATGAGATTCATGCCATTGCTACTTCATCAGTCTATATAACTCATTAGAGGATGTGATGAATGCTGCATTTTGGTGTTCCCACACTACCTTCTCCTTTTACCTTCATTGCATCAATGCAAAGGTGTTTCTTCTTTACGGCCTGTTGTCATGGCACAAAAAGTGGCCCAAGTGAAAGCCAGCTTACATTAGTTGACACTAATTTTATCAAGTGAGTATTTCTTTGTTTTCTTTTCCAGTTTAAGTGGGGTCATTAACTTCCTTGAGAACTGACAAATTCAGCTATGCAATAGCAACAGGTAACTATTACTGATATTAAAATGAAGTTGGGGGTGAGGTAAAACTAATATTAGTGATGCAGTACTTACCTTTTGCAGCTGTCAGATCCCTTCTCCCACCCTGCACTAATGCTCTTTGTCCTTAAAAAAATGATGACTATTGAGCATGTGCTGGGTCATAGGAATCTTCAGAAAGCCCCACCCCCATGGGAAGATGAATTCTCATCATATCGGTGAAGGCAATTTCTATCTCTGAAAAGAGTAGCTACACGATAGCAACAAGTAATTATTGCATCGTTAAAATCAGTCTCCCCCACCAACTACATATTGATGGCCCCTCCATCATAAAACTTGAGCAACTCAGAATTTTGCTCTAAAATATTTAACCAATCAGAAGTTAGCTTTTGAGTAAGATTTCAAGGTCAGGAGTATCATTTATTACTTGAAATGTTGAGTTAAGTTCAATTACGGCACAGCGAGGTGATATTTAGTGAAGAACTGTAGAGATAGAGAAGGGGAGGAGGGCACAATTTTTGGTAATCGTAATTATTTTTGGGCCAGATAGGCAAAATATAGGCATGCAAATACTGACAGATTTTATCTCTTCATTTCAGGCCAAAGAAACCATTCTGAAGGAACACCTTTGTTTCCAAGACAAGAGTATCATGACTCTCCTTCAATATTATCCATTGCAACAAGTTCTACTAGTACTTGTCTGAATTCCCCACCCCAGCATCATGAACCAAGCCATGTTAATGATTCAGATATGCAAGGCACTGCTACCTCCATCCAAGATCAGCCCCTAAGCCAAAGACGGGGAGCAAAGTTTGGCATTGCTGACAAGTTACTAATAAAGGCCAGTGAGGGAGGCTATTCCAGTAGCATTGACAAATTAATGATGTCACCAAACCCTGCAATCACAAGCCCAAGTGTCTCAGATGCTTCTCATTCTGTTATCTATACCTCACCAGGTATCTTCACAAAAGGTTATACTTCACACCGAAGTGAAAGTAGTTCATCAGATGGCAGCACAAGTCCAACCTCTGCAGGTATAATGATGATACCCCACGCTCATGGAAACAGGATGTCACAGGGCGGTATAGCAGAATATAAAATCAGGACCGGAAACCATCCTACCTCAACTAATACAGTTTTGTATCAAGCCCAAGACAAACCTCGGGACCGTAACAGAAATCCTTTAGATCCTGGGAATTTCTCCGTCCCAGTAGCATTATTCAAAAACACAGTTGGTGATGTAAAACATGGACATAAGTCTTTGTCCCATAGTATTGGCAAATCTTCTTCAAGTTTCTATTCTGAGGACTTTGCAGCAACAAATGTTGATGATGTTCATGAAAGACAAGATAACAATCTTGCTGGATCCAGTGGTGCAAGGTCTTTATCAGCTGATCATCAAAGTAGCCTGTATAACACAGAAGTTATGTCTCCTAACTTTGCATCAAGCAGGAGAGTTACTTCCCCTGAACACCCTAGAGGGGATGTAAGCACTATTGATTTTTCCAATGTTGCCAGTATTGACTTGTCCACTCAGTCTGCTATGATTATTGGAAAAAGTACAAAAACCAGTCAGCTTCGAAAAACATCTCGTGACAATAGCTCAAATGTTGGTTGTGATAGTATGCGCAGAAGGAAACCTGTTAATGTTGTACGCCGATTCTCCGACTCGGGTATTTATGGATCAAACTTTGGCCATTCATCACAATTACATGATTACTCATACTCTGACAGGCAGGATAGTTCAGACTCAGACTTGAACTCACTAGTGATTGATTTGGATGAGACATCTGATGTGCTTGGTACACATAATGAAGGACTTGATTTGAGTCACAAAAGGCCTCGAATTGAATCTACACATATAAAGCAGCCTGAGAGCACCACACCAGGTTATGAAGACACTTCATTAGAGCATATCAATTACCAGATGGGTCAGACTCAGGTGAAAAACAGAATGCTTCAAGTTTCTAAGGCAGCACCAGAGCATACAGCCCAAAGTGGATCTTCACAAGCCCAGTCTGTCAAAAAATATGGGAAAGGAAATTTTCTTAAAGTTTCTACTGGCTATCAGTGCCGTATTTGTGGCCGAATTATTCGGCATATGAACAATACAACAGCACATATGAGAATCCATGCCACCGTAAAACCATATAAGTGTCAAGTGTGTAATCAGCAGTTCAAGTATGAAGTCGACCGTCGGTACCACTTTTCCAAGCAGCACGGAGATTTATTTGCCAAAATGTACATGCCTCATGCACAAACATAAAGATGGGAGGCAACACATGACTAAAGAAGTAATCAAGGTTTAATCTGAAAGTGTTTAAGTTAGCCATTGAATTTGGAATCTGAGTTTACAGGTTACTGCTTGCCTTCAAGGTAAAGTTTAATAAACCATAATTTTTTTGTCTGTAACCCAGACTAGTCAAACTATATGAACACAGTACTGCAGGGCACAAATCACCACTTGAAAACCATGGTCTTACATAAACACATAGCAGATTTTTAATGAACTGTATTTTTTTATTATTTACTGCAAAGAAGTACTCAGCAGAGAATGCAGAATTGACAATAATGACATAAGACATAGAGGATTGCTGTTTGTAATACAACTTTGTACTTTATATTTGTTTTAATTGATCATCAGAAATATCAGTAAATATTACCTGCAGTGCCAGAAAGCTTCCTTTGCACAGGATGCATGTGCTGAGTGCAAAATATGACTGTCTGCATAGCTTAATGACATGTCATTCAGCAGGTTACTCTCCACCATACATATAACTTACCATATATACTCACCAATAAGTTAAAAAGTCCAACTGCAAACAGTATAGACCATGGTCTACAATTGTATAATGTGCTGGCTAAATAGCATCTATTTTCTTTGTTCTGCTAATTACTCCTAAACTGCATAGACCTGTATTTGCAGGTTGTTATGCAACAGCAGATCTGGGTCTGTGCAGTTTGCAGTTGGGCTTATTAACAAGTATAGACAGCATTTCATATTAACCATGAGTGTCAGTACAGTCTTAACAATCAATTGCAGTTTTTATCCAAGAAACCCATGCTTGACAACAAGCTTACCCATAATTTTGTATACAAGTTCAGCAGATATTTACAGAGGATATCCTTTTCTTAAGCCCACCTCCTACCCCATAGTCTTATCTTGGAAGAAATACAGTATACAGACAGATCTGGATGTTTATTGGTTATACAGTCTATGGTCTCCTATACAGCCACACTATTCCATGCAGACTTCCCTGACAGTTTAATCCTATTCAGATTTCCCAAATAGCCACATTGTGCCATGCAAACTTTCCCTGACAGCATAATTCTATTCCACTTTCCTAAACAGCATCATTGTGCCATGCAGACACTCCCAGACAGCTTAATCCTATTCAGATTGCCCAAACAGCCACATTGTGCCATGCAAACTTTCCCTGACAGCATAATCTTATTCAGGTGTTACATCAAAGCTTTGTGCTCTGTGCTGAGTTTGTGATCTCCATGCTTTTCTAACATATTTTGCTGCCTATCCATGTGTTGTGTGTAAGTAATGCCACCCAACATCTCCTGTGAGTTGAAGACATCAAAGTTGGGATATGATTGGTGGTTGTCCACAGATGTGTACAACAAATTTGACAACTGGATTGATCCCCTGGTTGGGGGGTTTGGGTGATGGGGACACTTTTGCGTATTTGTGTAATGGGAGGGGGTAGTAACATCGAGAACTGTATGAGGATAATGCTACTTTATTGTAGATCTCCAGTTTAAGGCTTGTTTCTTTTGTTGATGATAAGTTTTCAGCTTGTTAAGTTCTTGATCCAAACATTGACTACTGTCAGGTCAAGGTAGTTGAAAGCACACATTGATAGAGTGGTTGTTAAAAGGGTGAAAACGTGCACTTAAACAGAATTTTAGAGGAATTGTCAAAATGTTGTTGTTTTTTTTTTCCAATATATGAAATCACCTTGACTGCATAGATTTTTTTGTTCCATAGCATGGTTCTTTCCTTGTGTTAAATTATTTTTTTTACATTTTAGCATGATGAATATTATTTTGTGAAAAGAATCTTTGATTTCATGGGTAGGAATAAATGATAGAAAGGATTAATTTCTTTAGTCATTTTTATTTAATTTAACCATAATTGTTGTTGGTAAAGTGATTCTGTTTTATGGGTTGATGATGTCTATCCATACATTGTCTGTTGATCAGGCATCAGCACTAGGTTAGGGGTTTGTGTTTGGTAATTTTTCAGACATTATTGCTAATGGTATCGGATCACATGGTATGTAAATGTTTCATGAGGATTACTACAGCCACCAGCGAAAACTATGTCACTGTGAACTATATTTCATGGTTCAGTGATTTTTGCTTGCCTTTGCATTAAGCTCAGTTTCTCCAGATTTGGGTAGCTGTTGAACTCAGTTGTTTGGGGTATTTTTTTTCTCTCATGCCTGCTGTCTTATATTTTGGTATCTAGCTTCATCATAAAGATTATTAGACCCCTTAAGTCAAAACTAGGTCACCGTTGCCTTTATTTCCATCAGAGTGACTTGCATTACTTTGTGTTTCACATGGTTTTTCAGAAACTATCGTCTGCATTAACTTGGAATTTAGATGCCTCATGAGAAGTACTACTGTTTTCAGTAAAAGATAAGTCACTGCAGTATTTTATCTACAAATGGTTTCATGTAAGTTATTTGTCTCCTCAAGGGCAAAAACAGTGAGTCAAAATCCAAACCTATGAGTCTTATTCAAGCCGATGATCAGTTTTCAGTAGTTTCTAAAAAATAATTATATTGTTTAAATGCACAACAAAACTATTAGTTATATAATGTGACTAAAGCCAGTAAGGCAATTCCCTTGCCAGAAGCATCTGAACATTCTATATTTGTTAAAAATCTTGTTGATGGTTTCATGTCATCAGAAATAATCTGAGCATATATGACAAGGCGTTTATTGTTGGCTATGTCAGTGCTTTTATCTGACATTGCTGTCACAGATGACGAATTTTGCAGGTCATGTATAAGACTATCTTCAACAACGTTTGATTGGCTCTCCAGTAAGTCTGAACAGGTAGTAGCCGAGTCATACTGATTGGCAGAATTCTTCAAAATGCCAATGGCATCAATTTCTTCAGATGTTAAGTCGTGTATTAAATTAAGAAGAGATTTGTATTTTAAAAAAGGGATGTCTTCTACACTCAGCCAATGTACACACTTAAGTAGCACTTTCTCTGCTGTCTTGTTTGGAAGAATGTTTTTGTAAACCTGCATTCAAATCTTCCTGGTGTTGTGGACCTTCAATCAGCAGTTTGTATTCTGGCAACCCAGCATGCCTTGCCAGCGTACTGTTCTGAAAGATATTGTGTTTTGCACATTTGGTCACGGAGTTTTTTGTTTTTAGTCTCTGTACATATATGGCAAAACATAAAGGCATCTTCACTGTCACATTCTTCACTCGACTTAACTTCTTTTTGAAATCGTAGCCCCTGTGTTTTCAACCATTGCTGCACAAATAACGTTTTATCTTACCTCATCTTTGGATGATGAAAGCTCCACAGGTTCAGTAACAATACTATTATTGTCAGTCAGTCATAAACATGGTCCAAAAGATAATTTCGTTTATTTCAGATCTATTTTAATTTTTTTGCCTTGGATGCCATTTTCAGTCGAACTCTGACAGATCTTGGAATAACACAAGGCATACAACTGAACGAATGGAAATTGTTTGCTTCATTGCTTGACAAAGGTGCGCATAAAATAATAATTTCTCATGAGAATCACTTTAAAATCATGTGTTTATTTTCTGCCTCTTTCTTAAGTGTGGTGATTATGTGGTTCTAACATCCTGTTGCTACAAATTATGTGACAGTTACAGGTCAAATAAGGTCAGCTCCAGGATCCACACTCAGTTGTAACCCTATTTATTATGATAACATTAGTGTAAGAAACTGATGTGCGCATGTTTTCCCTGTTTGGGAGAATTGTAATCTAGCAATTAAAGTAGTTAGACCAAACCTTAATTTTGTGTTAATCAGCAAAACATAATATTGAGGTGCATCAATTTACGTACTGGTGATGATTTTTAGACCAAACCTTTGTTTTTTGTTAATCAGCAAAACATAACATTGGGGTGCATCAATTTACGTGCTGGCAACAATTTTTTTGTGTGTCAAGTCGGTAAAGTTTGTGTATATGACACATGGGTAGATAAAACACTGCACTGTGACCTATATTTCATACTCCATTGATGCATTCAGCAGTTTCCTAAACGCTATTACTGCAGAGTGATGTCACTTGATATATGGGATTCATATAAGAAGTACTACACCATTTAGACAAAGCATATATGGGATTCATATAAGAAGTACTACACCATTTAGACAAAGCATAGCTTTACAATCTGGCCATAACACTATTGGCATTTTTTTTTGTTATACTTTATATAATGTTCAGCTTTTTTATACATCATTATTTAAAATGGAGGTAGGAGAAAAGTGTAAAATATCAATTTTCTACCTGGTAACCATACTTTTGAGAAATGTTTTCATGTTTATTAGTAGTTTCTGACAGATTCAATATTGTACTTGTGTTGTAGCCCCATATAATGTCACATACACTAAGACCCCAGCTATCCAGACTCCCACCATGTCCCCTGAAAGTTCATTTCTTTGTCAAATACATTGCCAGATCACATTAACATTAGGAGAAATTCTTCTACATCATGTATACAGCTGTCTTGGATTCAAGACAAAGGGAAGAAGCTATCCTTTTACCACAGCTATTACTGATTACCTCATTATGCCACAGCTGTTACTGATTACCTCCTTATGCCACAGCTATTACTGATTACATACTTTTACCACAGCTATTACTGATTACTTCCTTGTACCACAGCTATTACTGCTTACCTCCTTGTACTACAGCTATTACCCAGTACCTCCTTGTACCCAAGCTTTTTGAATTATGCCCTTTTACCATAGGCAGCTCCCACCCATCATCTGGTTGATTACCAGTTTGAGTTTTTACCCCAGTGTAATAACGGCATCGTGCATTGCCTCTTAGTATCATGCAAGATGGGTTTTTTTGTAAAATACTGTGAATTAAGGTTTCCTGAGAGATCTGGTAACCTGGTGATAGTTTGAGATATTTGTATCCGTTTGAAGACTTCATTTTTCTCACCTGGTAAGTTGAATGTGGTATAGTCCAGATTATTTTTGCTCTGCGAAGACTGATCGAATTACCTCATTTGTGTTAATTTGAGAGCTGTTGTTGAGTTATTACAGTATTTGGGTTGCTATTTCCCATTTTTTTGTATTTTAACATTTCAGAAAACAATGACAACAAAGTGCACAGCTTGCAAATGTTCAAGGTTAACAAAGATAATCATGATATTTGCCTCACTAGTAGATAATGTACATCAACAACACCATGTAATGTTTATAGCTCTTGGTCAGAAGGGACAGAAGGATTCTTAGTCCTATGGAAAAATTTGAAAGCAAGTGATGGTAGGATGAGGTCAGAGTCATCAGAGCCTGACAATTCTAGCTTTCACCCAAAAATGTCATCTGTTTCAGGTATAGTGGTAGATACATGTACTTGAATGACACTTCCCCCCTTCAGAAAGTATCATCAGCTGCTATCAGATTTGGACAGCTAGAGACAGACAATTTAATGGCACTAGATGTGTCATGTGATACACCAGTCCATTGTGTTGATTAAGGTTAGTTCAGAACACAACAGCACAGTTGCTTTTGTCAGAGGAAGTTTTGTCAGGGATTGGTATCACTGCTTTGTAGCTGGCCAGCCAACTCCCCAACCAGGCCTCTAGCCTTCCTTTCAGCCTTCCTCCTTGACTTTTGTCCCAGCAAAACATATCTTGTCACTTGCCTGGCCACCACTTCCACTTGTGCACCAGGTCCTGTGATTTCATTTCAACAACACAGATCCTGGTCTGTCTGCACATTATGAATGACAAACTGGCTGTTGACTACTTACCTGCCAAATGAAACCTCAGAGTCATTTCATTGTTGTTGATGTCTAGACTTAACCTGCCATTTTTTGTTGAGAAAAAAATTGT
This sequence comes from Megalonaias nervosa, assembly GCA_016617855.1. Classification (NCBI taxonomy): domain Eukaryota; kingdom Metazoa; phylum Mollusca; class Bivalvia; order Unionida; family Unionidae; genus Megalonaias; species Megalonaias nervosa. The sequence goes on from JAECUM010001810.1 coordinate 57,782, forward strand.
CTTTTTTCCATTTTGTTGTTTTTGTCTAAAATACTTTTTCTCAAACATGCCCATTTTTGTTCTGATAAACTGCCATTTTGGGAAATCTGCATTAAATACACATTCAGTCTTAATCTTGTAAAATATCCTCTAAAGCAAGAGGCCCTTTTTTTAAACCGGATTAATTACTTTCTCAAATATTTTCTGATTCCTCCAGTGTAAAAACTGAAATAATCATTTATTATAAAAATCTGCGGCATTAATATATTTTTTTAAAACTTGGGTACAGCTTATTTATCCCCGCTTTTATTGTTATGCACCTGCCTTAACATCACCTTTGACTTACACCAGCTTATAACATGACCTGCCATCCTGTTATGACCTTTCCATTGGTCTATCTGTTCCATATTTCATTGCTGCATGATGAATCAAGTTTGCCACAATCTATCTTTACCATGCTTTGTAAGGAAGTTGCATTTAAGGCAAGCAAGAAACTTACAGCTTTTGGGCTTCACTTGTCAGTGTCACATGGCCTTGACCAAATTTTGTAAATGGATTACATTTGACATAAGAAAGAAGCCCATTGATTTTTGGGTCAAAATGCCATGGTCACAGTTACTGTAGAAAGGAAAAATTATGGTTTACACACTATATTTTGAGTTCCTTTTTGCCAGCTTTGACCAGATTATGTGGACGACTTGCATTTTGAGACCAGAAATATACCTATTAATATTGAGTCACTATTAATATTCAGTCACTTTGACCTTGACCTCTAACAGGTCAAGGTCAAAGTGACTGAATGAAGAAGAAAAATTGAGTTCTACAGAACTACTTAAATTTTATACCACCAAACCTTTGTAGATGGTGTGCACTTCAGAAAAGAAAAACACCTATTTATGGGGGGGAGGGTGTGTAAAAGGTCAAAATTTAAAGGCAGAGAAACTGTAAGAGGGAAAATGGTTTCCAAAAAGTAACTCAAATTATATGGCATAAACTATGACCTAAGATATTGGATGGCTTGCATTTGAGATAAGAAAGATAACAATGCATTTTGGGGTCAGATGTAAATTTTACCAAGACCAAAATTCAGAAAATAGCTTTCACAGAATAATTCCATTTGTTTCTTTTACCTTTACCAAATTTAGTTGATGGATTGCAATTAAGACAAGGAAGAAACTTATTGATTTCAGATTCAAAAGGTCAAGTTTCCAGCCAGTGAATGAGGGTTTTACATGAAAGAAGTATAATAATATGATTTATCCAATGTTTGGCATAAATGTACGCATTATGTATTCCCTAACCTTCCATATTTGTTCAGGGAGATGAAAAATCAGTACAAGCAGTCAGAAGAAAGCAGTATGGTATCAGTGGTATTTTAAACAAGTGGTTGAACATAAATAAGGGATTATGACTCATTAACAAATTGAGAGCAAAATTGTACAAAATAGGCAAAATCCAGTATGCCATGCACTTGTCAATCTAGTGTGCAACATGGTCTACCTTGAGGTGGGGACATCAATCTGAAATATATTTCCAAGTTGACAAAGTTCTTTGCAGAACAGTTTTGTTTGTTTTCTTGTTTAGGCCTTTAACCTTGAATGATTTCATTCTGCTTATAAAGGCCTATTTGCCTCAATTTATGGTTAAGGTTGAGCATATGGCAAATGTATTTTAGTTATTTACATAAGAATTTCAACCCTTTTGTAAATACTAGTATATGTAAATTAACTTTTATGTGCATATATTGACAATAGATATGTAAGTTGAATCTGTCACTGGGACTTTACAAAATCAAATTGTATTATCCTTATGCTTGCATTATTGCTTAAACTCAAGATATAGAATGTATCATTGCACCATTGACTGTCTTAATTTTGCACTTTTTAAGCTTAGCACACAGCTGTTTGCAAACTACAAAGTGCATTGTCAGAGACAGCATGTTTTAAACTTAGCACATGGCTGTTTGCAATCAGACCACACAGTACATTGTCAGAGACAGCGTGTTTTAAACTTAGCACATGGCTGTTTGCAATCAGACCACACAGTACATTGTCAGAGACAGCATGTTTTAAACTTAGCACATGGCGGTTTGCAATCAGACTACACAGTACATTGTCAGAGACAGCATGTTTTAAACTTAGCACATGGCTGTTTGTAATCAGACCACACAGTACATTGTCAGAGACAGCATGTTTTAAACTTAGCACATGGCTGTTTACTATCAGACTACACAGTACATTGTCAGAGACAGCATGTTTTAAACTTAGCACATGGCTGTTTACTATCAGACCACACAGTATATTGTCAGAGACAGCATGTTTTAAACTTAGCACATGGCCGTTTGCAATCAGACCACACAGTACATTGTCTGAAACAGCACTGCTTTAATGCCAACTTAAGGGTATTATCAGCAGGTGAAATTATGTAATTCATGTTAATAGATACTTCACAAAAGTGGAATTCAGTTAAATTATGGGGTGGGTATTTCACTCTTACCATCAGTAAGGTCTGGTTGATAAAACATAATGTTCTGCAGATTGAAAATGACAGTCTTTTAACTGGTGACAGATAACCAGCATGATGAACCTGCTGCCATAATTGAAACTTTTCAGTGACATGAAAATGCACCACATAATGCTTAAGTGTTGCACTGAATACTAAAACAAGCCTGACTAATATCACCACATCATGCTTAAGTGTTGCACTGACTGTTAAAACATGCCAGACAGAAACTAGTATCACCAGTGAAGATTAACCAAGACAGGAGTTTATGCTAGTTGTAATTTTCAACTGAGATGAACAAAGTTCTCAGGTATTTTGTTGTGAACCTTTTACTTCTGTATTTTAAGTAAGGGAAGTATTTATTCACACTTGTGTAGTTTATTATTCTTCATGTGGTCGTTATGGTTTTCATGATTTTTATTGACCAAATACTAAACTTTTAGTAGCTGCCATATTGCCTGTTTGATATAATTGCCTTCTAGTGTATATTTTTGTGTATTAAGCTTTTCTGGTTTACTGGTATATATCTTTGCAAGTTTAATATGGGGATCTTGTGGTATTTTATGAATGATTATTGTTAATCAGTATTAACTTTCAGATTATGTAAAGTTAGACTTTTTAAGTATATGAATACAAGTTGTGAGTGTTGTAACAATGTTTTTGTTACATGCTGTTTGTGTACCTGTCTTTCTTTGTACAGGTTATTGTTGACTTTTGTATAAAAAGAATAATGCATTGGATGCAGAATATGCATTATACATAAAGTAGAATAATTATTAGTAGAAATTAAAATTGGCTGAAAATATTGTATGAGTGTTATGCATTTTTGGTATTAATCATTTGCATGGTTTGTACTAGGTATTTGTTTTATGACAGAATAATGGCAACATGTAGAGCTCTGGGATATGTGCATTTGGATGCATGTAAAGATACACCATTTTCCCATACTTTTTTTTTTTAATTTACAAAGAAACCATTACTTAAGCTTGATTCTGTTGTACTATAGTACTCATGGAATAAACCTCGTTACAGAAATGTCAGATTTGCTGGATGTTACTCTTATTTTCAGCCTCCACTGCCTGATCCGTTCTCTTTCATGGAAAGTATTAGTGTATTTCAGTTTTGGTTAATCACATGTAATAAGACATGCAATTTTTGTAAAACTTGTTTTTCTTACCTCTGTTACATGTACTTTTAATCTCTCATAATGATACCCTTTAATTGATAGGGCAGGATTTGATAATTTGCAGATTTACTTGCCAAAAATATGTGTGGAACTTTAAGGTTTTGTAATTTAATTTTTCAAGCTGAATATGTCTAGCAGCTCTTCCTGGATTTAGAAAGCAACTTTTGGCTCGAGAATATAAGCTTCCTAGTGTAAGAAATAGATAGTTTTTAAGGCCCACAATGACATTTGTATTGCATACAGTATTATCTTTGTTGGTGTTTCATGAATACATTTCTGGTGTCTGTGTTATGGAAAGATAAGAGAGTAAAGAACTACAGACCCTTAATGGTCCTTTAATAAGTTCACATATAAATATATTGCTGACTTGCACAACTAAAAAGATGAGAACTTTACATAAAAAATCTATTGCAGTAAAGAATCAGAACACTTTACAGTTTTGTTCTTATACAAATTGTAAAGTGGTGTGATGATATTTTTCTGTTAACAGCTACGTTTAGTGAATAGGTTACAATTTAATTTGCTTGTTTGTATTGTTCCCACACACACACACACACACTGTTTAATGCCTCATTCTGTAAATTTCCTTAAGTAGAATGGTTTAAATCAAGGAACATGTCATGTAGGAGAATAATTGCTTTGATGTAATTATATATTAAAAACAGTTTTGAAACATTATGCAAATGCATTACAGAGAAATAATAATTTGCAGGTGTTTTAAATTTGTTGCCATTTAACCAAAGTGAAGCACAGTGAGTGAACTCTAGGACAAAAGGACATAAAATCTTTTTTTCTATATTGTATGTAATTTATATGCTAGTGATTAAAGACGATGGGACTGTAGTATTTTGATGCTTCTGCTGAATTGTCTTCAACAGTAACAGGTTTTGCAATTCAAACTTGTCATTGTTACCAATGTTTGATGTCAGCAGTGTGTTATGTTGGTCACTGTTACATATTCTAATTGCCACATACTGTACATTGTATACAGCTTAATTACCTGAATAGCGGTCGTGCTGCCTTAATGATTTCAACAGTTATCCAAATAGCAGTAATGCTATGCCTTAATGATTTCAACAGTTATCCAAATAGCAGTAATGCTATACCTTAATGATTTCAACAGCTTTTGTTTCACTGATATCAAGTTATATTCACTGTAATTGTATTTGTTTAGCATTTGGAAAAACATGTACATGTTGAGATTTTCTAGGGCATCAGTTTATTTCAATACTTGCCATGAATATAGACTATTCATCAGCTATTAACATGCATCTTTTTTTATTTTGTAATTACTGATGTTATTAGTTTGTACTATTTTTCTTAACTCAGGTGTATCATTTCAAAATAGAAGAAAAGGATGAATTGTTTCACAAGTCATTTTGTTTGTGTGTGTTTGTATGCATATGTGCAAGACATATTTTTTTTCTTCATAATCTCAGGTGATTGGAATATACATTTAAGTGCAGGGATACTACTTCATTGATCCAGTGATAGATACGGTATGTGCACAATATAATAGCAGAGGTGGAAGATTCGTTGGTTTCATTTTGACCCAATACTGTTTACCATCTTGTGCTTTAGTTTCTGAGCAACATAACTGATCATGCATTTTATTAAATATTTGTTGTCAAATAGGGGAGTACCAGTTTTCTTAAAAAAAACCTATTTCTTATATGTAAACCATGTACTATCATTACTGCTTACTTATATGTACAGTCCAAATCATGGCAATCATGCATTTAATTACCAAAGATTTTGTGTGCTGTCACTTAAAATGACCTTTTTGCATAAGTTTTGTTTTTATTGTTGTGGTTATTGTTTGTGAATATCTAGCTTAATCTTTTGTCATTTGAAAAAGTTATATAAGCAATTCCACAAATGGATCACATGCTTTTCACTTCTTCCCTATCAGAGCATTGCTAAAATAGAAACATTTCATGTTTCTAATGGGAAGGATAACTATGTGACTGTTGAGAACTTTTGTATATATCACACTTATGACATATTTGTATCTCAATCAGAATAAAGTTACTTTGGTGTAGTTACTTGTGAACACATATGGAACATTTTGCAGTGATTTCTGTAATGTGTATCAATTTTTACATACCAGCAATTAAACAAAAATAAAGCCTGTCAGGATTGTTACATCTTGAAGATATCAATCTGTCTGTAAAGGTTTAGTGCAGTGATCCCAATTTATTTTTCAAGTTTAACCTCAGTACAAAGTTAGAGGTTTTTGCAAGCCAGTGGGTTGGACTATAATTGTTTTCAGATGTATTACTTGGCGATAGATAAATGCACTGAGGAATTGATTTTAATGTTGCATTAAATACAACAATACATGTAGCAAGTATATATGCTTTGGAATGTTATTACAATTTCCAAAAACAAATGTATGAATAGAGTGCTGTGATTGTTTTCAAGTCACATTTTTATTAGTATTTACTTCAGTCTGGCATCTGTCATTTGATCTACATGAATATATGTAATTATTGGCACAATCATGACCTCATTTGTTGTCAACAGCATTCCAGTTTGTATGCATGCCAGCTTACGTAGGGTACAGATATTTTTTTCCTGTCTTGTTTCCATGTTTTAGATTATATTTTTGGGGTGTAAAAAAAAAGGTTCATGAACTATCCATCAAAATTTTTGTCTGAAACGAGGACTTGAATTGCATGGTTCACATGTTACCTAATAGATAGCTATTTACTTGTATATAGGAATTATTTCTGTAGGTCTGATAAAATGTTTGCCAAACTTTTGGACTTCTGAGTTTGTTGACATTTATGTCATGAATTTCACACAAGTTTAAATGAGATTAACCTTTCTTAAAAATGTTGCTAGCATTTCAGATAGTACAAAATTACCTCAGAAATTTGATGTACCTCATTTCTCAGAAATATGGTGTACCTCACCACTCGGAATTAAACTTTACCTCACTTCATTGAATTACATTGTACCTCACAAGTGGATTCTGTTAAATATGCACATAAACCATTTGTATTATTAGTGATCGAAAAAAGCTTATGTGGATTTGGATTGTATTTCTTTTTTTATTGGTCATAAAAGTAATATGTTAAAATAGGTTGTAGCTTTATAGCATGATATAATGCTGCAAAATTTTGCACTTCGCATCTTTTTCTTTGAATTGGCATTTATCAGATCATTTTATATATCTATCTATCTATCTATCTATATATATATATATATATATATATATATATATATATATATATATATATATATACACACACTTTTCCATAACATCATTGTCAACTTCGCACATTTTTTTCACTTCATTGTTCTCAAGAGTCATTCTTGTAGTTATCAGAAATTTTGGAACATTATTACTGTAGGCGAAAAGCTTATAGCTCAGTATACTAGGATGTTGTCTTGTCTTCATGAGCAGATGACACTTTGGTAATAGCACCATGAACAAATTATTAAACTTTTTTGTCTACCACATTCTTGTACCCACCAGTCACATTCAAGACTTTTTCTTAACCTTTGTACTCCAGGCCAAAAGATCAAAGGTCAAGCTCAAAGGCTGATAGAAGAAAAATGGTTTCCACAGAATAACTTGGTTTTCTGTCATATATGGTTCCCACGCTTTGTGGTTTGTACTTGATGTAAGGAAAACACCAGTTGATTTTGGAGTTAAAAGCTCAAAGTTTAAGGTCACTGAAAGAACAAAAATCGTTTATCTACAATCACTAACATTCTTGACTATCTACAATTACTAGACTTTCTTACCAATTTCGTTTCTGCACATTGACTCAAGTTGTCCATCAGCTACCAAATTTTGTAAAGGCTTGCTCTTGGGGTAAGGAATATAATACCCTTGATGATGTTGGGGTCAAAGATCAAGGCCACTGAAAGAAGAAAATGTGTTTCTGCACAATAGTTTGAATACTCCATTATCTCCACATATTCCTTATTATTGAACAATTATTAACAATTCAATTGATGATAACCTTTATATCTTGAGAACTATGTTAAACTCAAATCATATATGTATTCCTACTAGTTCCTTACTACCTTTGATGATCTGGCAATGCTCAGTATCATTTAGGATGCCCTCTCTGCTTGTTGTGCCTCACTATTTGCTGTCAAAACATTTTTAGTTTTTTGTCATGTCCATTTGTATGCCTGGAGAAGCTTGTAGTAAGATTGAGCAAAATCCACTCAAGTGAAATAGCATATTTACATCCATATGTAAATGTTCTGATTAGAATTTCAGGCCATGACAGCAATGTTTCACTTGTTTGGCACAATTTTAACTTTTGTTACTAGAACATTTTTTTTACAAAATTGTGACCGAAAACTACTTGAGGTAGACAAATTAAATTTGGTATGAATTTATGTGTGCATATTGTGAATGACCTGATTAGATTTTCTTGCTGATATAACTGTAGTTTGCAAACTTAGATAAATTGTTTAAGTTTTGATTCTTTGACATTTTGTTCCGAGTATGGGCATATATGTTTTACAAACACAAAATCTATTGAGCTCAGTTTCTTTGACAGTGTTGTATGTACAATAATGAAACTTGACTGCTTCTCTGACAGTTGTATGTACAATGATGAAACTTGACTGCTTCTCTGACAGTGTTGTATGCACAATAATGAAACTTGACTGTTTCTCTGACAGTGTTGTATGTACCATAATGAAACTTGACTGCTTCTCTGACAGTTGTATGTACAGTAATGAAACTTGACTGCTTCTCTGACAGTGTTGTATGTACAATAATGAAACTTGACTACTTCTCTGACAGTGTTTTATGTACAATAAAAAAAACGACTTTTTCTGACACGTATATGTATAGTAATACAACTATACTGCTGTAGTTGTCTTGGAGTGTACTGCTTACTAGAGGCAAATGTTGGTCACAGTGGCAAATTTGTTATGCATTAGTGATTTTTGGGGGATGGGTTGGGTGGGTAGCATTTAGCAGTTTCTCTGACACTGTTGAATGTACAATTTTGAAGTTTGATGGATGTATTCATATTGGTGGTACTACTCACCAGAGAAAAAAGGTATGTTACAGAGACCTATTTTTCTTGATATGCTGACTTTGCAAGGTATTTGGATCATGTCAAGGCGGAACCAGGTGATGCATAGCATATGGCGAGAATTCTTGTGCACAGTTTTCAAGAATTTTTCCCAGGGATTGTTTTTTCTTTGTACGAGTTTTTCTTACATTGAAACGTTATTCAAGCTAGTAATTATTTAGTCAAACAAATTAACTTTTGTGTGAATTTGGGTTTTTCACTTTCCGTGCCATTTTTATTTGTTTAGACATTTGTATTTTATTGTATATCTTTACAAATATCAATACTGTGTAAATCAAATGGCAGTTTCTCATATGGCTTCAGGCGCCAGCTTTGTGAAGTGAAATTCATCTAGATCTGTTTTAAAATCTTTTAACATGAATACCCAGTTGGGTAAGATAATTTTGGACAAAATGAAAGTAATACTCGTATATGATCAGTCAGATATCTTTTACACGAGCCCGGGCTTACATATGTACTTGTTTTATGATTCTAGGGTAAGGAAATTAATCAGGAGTGCAGAAATGATGGCTTTTGACAATTCTTTTATTCCCGTTGATTAAGTTTGCAAAGGGATATATTGGTGTTTGCCCAGTGCAAAAAGATATAGCAGTATTTGTCCCTCTATCCATCTGTCCGTATGCAAAGTGGTTTCTCAGTAGAACTTTTGTTTTGCCGTGGTCTTTTGCTTTTTTAAAACTTCACATGCATTATCCATGGGTAGAGGCAGAAACCTATCAATCCAAGGTGTACGTCACTGTGGCTGAAAATGTGATTTTCCTCTCTCTCTCTCTCTCTCTCTCTCTCTCTCAGAAGTTATTTTCTAGTCCAAAATTTCTTAGAACGTTAATGGTTGACTACACTTGGGCGAGGGCTGCATTGAATCTGATATCAGGAAGTGAATTGTCAGTTTCACTGGAGCGTGGGGAGGGGCCTTGAGTAGTTCGGTTTCCTGGATCCATTTTTTTGTGAACAAACATTCCGATTAATTCATGGGCCCAGACGTCAGAGTGCATGGTCAAAGGAGCTAAAATTGCCATGTGTGGTTATCAGAACACCCTCTTACTTTCCTAAAGTTTCCTGCACCCAGTTTTTATGAACTTCTTATTTGCATTACATTCGAGGAAACTGTCTGTGGAGTATGTGGTTGATAGCTCCGAGGTCAAAGTCGTTGGAATTTAAAATTGATAATGTATGGTTTTGTTAAATTTTTAATAGCTACAGTCGGTTGGGTGGATTTTTTATACTATATATTTATTTATTTTTTAAATGAAGTCTTAATTGGGAGGCAGATAATAGGGTGATTCATAAACGAGCTAGTGTTCTACATGTCTTGCCCACCCCCTTTCAAGCTCGATTAAAGGTATAGATGGTTAATATGGTTGAAGTTGTGCGCATGAGAGATGTCGTCGCTGAATACGTGAGATTGTAGACTCTCCGATAGTCTTTAAACATCGCTACATGATAGATTGCAGATTAGGTAACTGTATATTGAAAGTAGTCCTAATACAAAGAATAAAATTACTACAATTACTTTATTGTTCTCATTTGTTTGGAGCCTGCTGTATGAAGCCTTCATTCTCTGAGAAAGGAATATGTGTAAATGATGTCTATTCTCCACTGTAAACACATCCTGGCTTGTGCTGTCATTAAACATGGTGCGTGTGTGTGTGCATTGCAATGGCTAGTATAGAATTTTGAAAATAAAGTTGAAACCGTAATGTTCATGTATCGTACGGTTTTAAAAGGCCATATGAGAATGTAACTTGGCCTGCATCCGTCGTCTATACTCTTTGATAAGCTTATATGCTTCTCAAACACCAGTTAAAATGAATCATGGCACAACTGACCTATAGCATTCTGGCATCATGGCCTCGTGGCACAATTGACTTATAGCATTCTGGCATCATGGCGTTTTTATTATATATAAGCAATGCCAGTGTCATCAGATATGGCCACGATTACTCGCGATAGAGAAACCTTTAAGTAGACACGCATATACATTCACAAAAACACAATTTTCTTTAAAAGAATCATATTGTATCAAGGCCAGTTGATTTTGTGCAAATTAATTTAGTCGACCTTCAGGTGGAGCCACCATTAGTAAAGAAAGGATGAACAAAAAACTAACTCATAAAAATTGGCTCAACAGAATCGGAACACATTTGACAGCACCATATTATCCAGGCCATTAAAATTTCCACTGAATTATTTAATGTCAGAAAAACAAAAGAACTGTCAATGACTTCTCAGAAATGAATAACATGTGACCACTTAGGGAAGATCTGTGCAAACAACCAAATTGGTATTAAAATAGAAAAATACTTCATAAAAAAAATGGACTTGCATACATTTGACGTAATTTGTTTTGAAAATCAAGACCTGTTATGGCGCTGTTACTAAAACTGGAGAAGAAAAAAAGATCTTTGAAACTATATAGGAAACAAAGGGAAAAAACCCAATATAGGTTAAATTTAGCAGAGAAAGTTTAGACATGAAGACTTTTATATTACAAATTACTGAAAATAGGAAATTGATTGGCTCTTTCTACACAATCTGATAGAGATCAATGCCAATTAGTTCTTTCGGTCCATATTACTTGGCCAACCGCTTACAGTATTTGCTCTTTTTTTAATTCGGCTTGCACGATTTATGCAACGTACATGAATCTGGGAACGGCAAGAGTTGCTGTGCTGAAACTGATGCAACTTCTTTGCATGCCAACCGTTTCTAAACCGATGATGACACTTGACGCGTATACACACTAACTCTTGGGTGTCATTGGCGCCCGCACTGCATCCCACCCCCGGATTTCACCTCTAAACATGTTTTGGCCTTCATCCATAAAATTTAATACCTGGTAGCTGATCACTACATGTTGGCCTCCCCCCCCCCCCCAAAAAATTATTCTGCGGGCAGCCGTTAAGTGTAGTTTGTTTTGGATTAAAATGGTACCCCTCTGAAATCCAATATGGACACCAGTAAGGTTATCTCTCTCTCTCTCTCTCTCTCTCTCTCTCTCTCTCTCTCTCTCTCTCTCTCACACACACACACACACGCATTCATATTGCTAAACCGATTGGAGGATAGTTTTAAAACTTAAATACAGAGAAAAGGTTTCACCTGATATTGGCAACATGTTCCTAATTTGAACCGGTGACCCCTCACATTCAATATGGCCACAGCCATCTGAACAGTTTTGATATCGCTATTTCTTCACGGGCACGGTGGATCATACTGACGCTATCTTTTTTGCAAAACAAAACAAAACAAACAACAACTCTTGGCAGCAAGTATGTTGTCCTTGGTGATAATGGTCATATTGGCAAGGTATTTATTTTCCACAAATAGAATAATTCCTTGCAATGTGTGTGTGTGCGTGCTTGTGTTTTGTGTTATCTTTGTGATTCTTGCAGTAGCTCACCTAGGTGATCCAATTTTGATCAAAATTGGAATATATGTTTATATCATTAAATTGTTGGATGAGTCGTATCCGCTCATTGTAATCAGGTGATGTTGCATATGACTGGCTGAGTTTGCCACCGTTCTGGAGCCCGTGATTTTGATCCACTCTGAAATTATGCTTATATCATACAAATCTGTGATGAGTTATGATAATGGGTGAGATCCAAGCATACTAATGAGGTGATCTTGAATATGATTTGCTAAGCTAGCAGCAGAGAGGGTGAACAGACCATTTTGCTTGAGACATTATTTATGAAAAAAAATAAGCCTTTCTACGAAAAGGAAATCTTAAGGTCAGTAACGTTAAACCACAACCTCTAACTGACCATGAGATTTCTCTAGGGTTAGCTTATCTCGTTACTTTATCTCTGACTCTTTGGGGTTTTTTATGGTGTGTTTATTTTACGTGTTGGTCACTCAACGTTGGTCGTTCACCCTCTCTGCTGCTGTAAATTAAACAGCCATTATAAATATTATCAATAATGATTGGAGAACCACACTCAGCTAGATTAGCTCGAGAGCGACTAGATGCAATCAAAAAATATTTACCCCACCGTGATTTAGTTAAACAACAACTACAAGCTCGTCAGGAGTCTCAGGTGGAATTTGCAGAAGGTGCAGAACAATTATTTAAACCGATTGTCGAACCAACAAAGAAAATTGTTACAGCAACTGAGGCAACACAAAGAGCTCTTGAAACATTACCCGTCGATATTGCTGGCCGTATTCAAGCAGCTCAACCACAACCACAACCACAACAACAACCTAAACCAAGAACTAAGATAATAGATAAATTTACGCCTGAAGGTATTGCTGCTATCAGGGATCCAAAAAAATTAATTGATATTGCCGCGTTTGGATATTATGAAAGACAAAAATATGTAAAACCAGAACATGTTAAATCTCTAAGCTCTGCCAATTGGATTAGGGATGTATATCGTATCTTTACTGGTATTCCAGAAATTAAATCTAATGAAGATATTATTAATTTTAATGAATTTGATGAGGTTGTACATAAACATATCGAAAGAGTTAAACAATTTAAATTACAGAAACCAGTAAAAACACTTAAAGAACAAGTTCAACAATTTCCACAGTTACTATCATCACTACCATCACCACAACGATCACCACGATTACTACCACCACTACCACAACAATTTGAATTACCATCGCCACAACAACGAGAACAACCATCACCGCAACAAAAACAACAATTTAAAGAAATGATGAAACGATTTCAATCACCACGACAACGACAACCAGTTAGAACAACAGAGGAAGAATATCAAGATCCTGGCGCAACTGGAAGTGGTTTAGGAAGTGGCTTTATTACTTGTCCCAATAACGTCCTTGCTGATGTTGATCGACTAGAAATTCTCATTGGAGGAAAACGAGCTGGCAATAATTCCCCAGAAATCATTAATGAAGCAGCTGATATTTGTCAACGATTATTTACAGGTGGTGTTATGGATATTAATGTGTATCGGTCCCTCATTAATGAAATCGCCGATGATTATCATAGTGACTGAGTATGTAATTAGATGCAATTAGTGATAAAATCACTTAATAATAATATGATCGTACACAATACTCATAGACCAACCATGGTTAGGATAATAAATTCACGATTACCAGTATACAAAACGACCTACGGAGATGGACTAGGTGATGTTGTTCAAGGTCTATTTAGAAGGATAGCCCCAAAAGCAATACCGCTTGCAAAGCAACTAGGAATGAAAGCTATTGACGTTGTTCGTGAAAAAGCTATTGGCGCTGTTGGTGATGTTGCTAGCAAAGCATTCTCAGCGATCAAGGATAGATAGCGCTATTAATACGACGAAAACCTCAACCAGTGAAACTGGCCAGCACTGAAGTGATGCCCGCAAATGCCAGTAAAATAATAAATCAAGCTGCTAATCAAAAACTAGCAGAGTTGGCTACCAACACTAATGTTGGGTTAGAAAAAGAAAAAAATATAACCGCTAGTCTGATAGAAGTAAGCGGTCTTCGTGTTAGACGAAGACGATAATAATAAATATGTTCAAGCGTATATCTGATCCCGCATTTGACATAGACGCACCAGTTTTAAAAGATGAATCTGTGCGCGATTATCAATATTATTCTTATGACGCACGAGATCCAAATCAGCGTGGGCGAATTGAACTACAGGTTCAGGATACAAGCAGATATTTCTTACCCGGTGAGGCATTTATTGAGGTTGAAGGTGAAATTTTAGATAATACTCTTGCACCGCCAGGAGCATACGCAGCTGATTTTAGTGTTGGTTTTGTTAATAATGGCATCATGGCGTTATTTAAAAGTGCAGCATATATCATTGATTCACGAGAGATTGAGATCTGTCATGAAAACGTCGACGATACTTGGTCTTGCGCGATATAGTGATGATTATTCAAGATCAGCTGGACCATCAATGATGTTTGTTAAGGATACTTCTAACCATGCTGAGTATCGACAGTATGATATAGGACGCCCACTAAACAATGCTGGAAACGCCGGCGCTGATGTACAAAATATAATTATTAATGTTGATCCAGATTTTAACATAGGATTTAAATCACGTCGAGCAATGTTAATCGGTGGAAGTAGAAGATTTTCATGTGCCATTCCACTATCACATATCTTTGGATTCTGTAGAAATGTTAGAAAAGTCATTTTTGGAGCTAAGCATACAATTGCACTTGTGCGAAAGGCTACCGACGATGATGCGATATGGCGATCCGTTGGTAATGCTGGTATAGTAAATTTAACAAAACTTTCTTTATGGATGCCAGTAATGACTCCAACAATACCTGAAAAAGAACATTTACTTTCTTTTATGAGCCAAGTGGTAAATCGATGTTATCATGGTTGGCAATGACCACAGATGCTGTGCAGAGTAATGTTGATGGTTTATTTACTTGGCAAATAGCATCACAGCAAGGTGTTTCTGCACCACGGCATATATTTATTGCGCTTCAGAATAATTTACGAGTAAATGATCAAACAGAAAGTAATATGATATTTGACACGCTTGGGGTTAGTGAAGTTTCTTTGAGGATAAACGGACATCAAAAACCTTCTGAAGAAGTGTTGCTAAATTTTGAAAATAATCATGTTGCGCGTGCATATCATCGATAATTGACATCCATGGGACGTGATCAAAATATTGATACTGGTTTACAAATATCACAGCTAGATTTTACAACATTATATCCGATTTATTACTTTTCGCTGGAACATTTAGATTTAACCAGACAATCAGTCGTTGACATATATTTTCGAGCTCGCGTAAACCGAGGAGCTATTGCTAATTACAGAGCTGTCGCTGTCATACTCAGCGATAAATTGATGTTACTTGAAGGTGTTGGTGGACGAATGAGAGTTATTGATGCCCTAGTAGAAAACATGTAATTAGATCACTCATAATAATTATAAATGTCATATCCAGTTAATGTCAGTCTCACTCCTGGTCAGATTAAAAAGCTACAATCATCATCAAAAAACAATTGTGCGGCAAAAATATCACTAAAGCGAGAACAAATCGCAGGTGGTCCGAATAAGCTATCATTATCAGAACGCCAGCATAAGCATTTCAATGAAGCAAAAAAATTAAATAAAGATATAAAACTTAATCTTTCTGCGAGTGTCATTAAAGACATCGTTAAAACGGGTGGCATATTTCCGCTTCTTGCCGCGTTACCAGCAATAATAGCCGCTGCAGCCCCAGCTGTTGCAAAAGCAGCTGCATTAGGCGCTGTTGGGTTGGGCTGCTGGAATGGCATTAAAGAAAGCAACGGGTCAAGGAATTATGCACGCAGAAAACTTAAAAAAAAAGATCACGGGCAAAACAACGCGGAAGACATCTAAGGGCACCAAACGTACCACAGCTGGGCCGTCTAAGATTATCAGGCCCAGTATACGGTCGCGGTCTAAGATTCCCAGGGACCCCATATTCATGGTACGGAAAAGGTCTAAGACTGCCCCGGTAACTTCGTCATCGAATTCGATGATTCTTCCTATGTCTAATTTTGATTTACTTAATGCTGCTAAGCAACTGAATATAAAAACTTTAGAGGAGTTTTTATGCGTGATCAATTACCTACCGTTGCAATGCAACATGAAACTGGTATTATTAATCTCGATAAAAACTCTGCCCCAGGCACTCATTGGGTAGCATATGCAATTGATCCACGTGGAATTATTTATTTTGATTCTTATGGACTGGCACCACCAAAAGAATTTTTAAAATATGTTAACACAAGTACTGCTATGCAAAGTAAGAATTCGATGCGTTATAAAATCTGGTATTCAACATTACCAACACAAAAAATAACGGATCCGCCGATATGTGGTCGAGAAGTACTCGCTGTACTTGATGCTGTATCAAAATCAACAACACCACCTCATAAAGTCGTACATGAATATACCACGTTGTCACACTTAAACAGATACTAGTAAATAGAATGGTAGATATTTATGGAAGGTCTTCTCGCAAAGCTCAGCAGCAAGTCGATTTATCTAAATATGCAACTCTTGATCAGCTCAGAAATGAAATCGATGATTTATTAAATATCACAAGTGTGGATCAAAATGAAGTCGTTGTTTTTCAGGATAAACAAGGACAATTAAAAACGAGTAATATACAACTGTTAGATGTTCTTAAACGAATTCCCACCACGGTTATTAATAATATCGTTATTTTTTCTGATCAAGGTAAAATACAAGATTCCGGTAAGTCAGTTAACGATTTTATTAAGCGAGCTGGTGATTCATTCACCGGTGACATTATTATGAATCGAAATAAAATTACATACCTTAGAAACCCAGCCGCAGGAACAGATGCAGCAACAAAAAAATACGTCGATGATCAAGAATCTAAGTACGTATTAGTCAACGGCGGTATAATGCGTGCATTTCTCAACATGAATAATAATGGTATTAATAATCTGAGAACACCAGAATCAGATTTCGACGCTGCAACGAAGAAATATGTAGACGATAAGGAAATTCCTATGACAACTTCGTTAGCTACAATCAATAATGAAATGACTACACTTAATACTAATTTTACTAATCACATACAAACTTTCTTAAATTTTCGTAGAAACATAAACAGATCTATTAATGATTTTTTGGGAAGTCCACCAACTGTTGATATCAAACTCTCCGATATTAACATGAAACTAAACAATATTATTAACGGAATACCTAATATTGTTCAAAACACTAATCTGATTAAAATTCCACACGGACAAACTAAAAATATCGTGTACACAGTAGCATCAGGATCATCAACATGGACACCGCGCGATAACACTCTCGAACACACTGCAGAAGTAACTGGGTTATACAGGCTATCTGTGTACGGTTTGGAAATTATTGCGGCCACTTCATCATCACCGAATGTATATTATAATCCTCTACTGGTGATGCTAACCAAGGACATCAAAGAAACGTTTACGTTGACATCAACGGAAATGCTCCCGAGACGTTACTGGTGGTGTCTGGAATTCGTAGCTGAAACTGTTTAATTACTTAATTAAATGACGTTGTCATTGTATAATGAATCAAGTGACGGAGTCACTTATCGACGTTCAATGTCACAGATACACCCAAGTATGTGAGTCTCAAACCAAACTAAAAAATATCAACGACGATTATACAGTAAAAGTAAAAAAATATCGCAGACGTATGGTTGTTATTGATATAATTGTTTACTCAGTTTCTGCTGTTATTGCTGGAACCGGATTATTATTATCAACAATAACAATGACAGCACCTGCAGTTGTAACAATTGTCGTTTCAACTTCAACGTTTATCGCAGGTATTCTTAGTATTATCGCTAAGAAGATATCTACGTGTACAAATGATAAATTGCCCGATTACATAATAAAACTACACACAGTAACAACATCTTATTCTAAACTATCATCGTATATTTCGGCGTACCTCAGCGATGGTAAAATATCTGATGAGGAGTTCGCAACGATAATGAAAACCTACGATGAAGCATTTAGAATGGAACGCAACGCGTTCTCTGGCGATTCTAGCGATAAAGTAACTTGTGATAAGAGGGAAGATTGAATTCCCGAGAGTGCGTTCTATTAAAATAATAATTAAATAACGGAGTATTTTAAATAATGTCAGCGTTAGAACTATTACAACAGATCGTCACTAATACAACACCGTCAAAAACTACTATGATATCATTAAGTTCGACTAATCCTGAATTTAGCGTTAACTTTCCAACTGCAATTCCAACAAGTGAAATAGCATTAGCGCAATTACGAGTTTATAATAGCTGGCCAAATATCAGGTCAAAATCGTTTGGTGGACTAACAGCAAACAATTCAATTGTATTTGCGAATAAGAATAAACCTGATGGAACTCCTGATTGGCAAGTTGTTGGAAATTCAACGGGCAGTTATCAAATAAAACAGATTAATGATGAGTTCCAACGTAGAATTAAATCTATTACAGGAAAAGAATCCAAATAGCAATCACTATTTACGAACCAACATTATCAGCGGCGATTGAAATAAATTCCCCTGATTATGTTGCAGATATTTATAAAAGTTCAATCAGATCTGTGTTAGGATGGCCTGATGTTCCCCCAGTCCAAAAGTGAAATGGAATTCCAGAACCAACCAAAAATGAATTTCTCACAACGGAAAAAAGATTTATAAAACGTCCAGAATATCGAAATAAAAATCCATGGCATTATATAGGATTTGAATTTGATCCAAGCAGCTATTATTACTTTACTGATTTTGACGGTCAAAGGATCCCCAAGATAATTAGATCAACATTTAATGTCATCAAAGACGCCAGGACGAAGACTGATAGAGATATTGTTGATGAAGAATTTTTTAAGATATTTTTTAATGTTCTTAAGCCTGAATACGATAAAACACTTAATGATTTAAGAAGTTTATTTATTTCATTATCACAACATTATGACGATGGTGTAAAAAATCAGATAATCGAAACAATAAAACATTTAAATGGGATCTTATTTGATTTATATATCGCTAATCGAAGTATTATAAACGTTGCGACTAAAGTCAATGGAAGTATTTTACGCAAGTAAAGAACTTAAGCAATTATTTCTTGATCATTACAAAATAACAGAAAAAGATTTACAAACATTTATAATACCAGATTTAAATAACGCTGAAATAAAAAAACAACTCAACGATGTCATTGATGAATATTTCCCTAAAGTATTTGCAGCGTGGATAAAAATAGCCCCACCACCGGTTATTCTTAAACACAATAATGATCCATACGGTGGAGGCCGTCATATCTCGCCTGGTATTGTTAATATGACATCAACGATCGCAGTCAATCTAGTATGTGATGTAATTGATGGCAGCTATCAAGTAGATCTTTCAAAAAGTAGCGCTGCTGAGCAGGGGTATATATTATATTCATTCAGTCCTCAAGCGCCACCCGGGTGGTTAATTGTATCTGAACCAATTAACCCCGTTTATCTACGTGTACATAATCCGTTATTATCAAGGATACATTTCAAACTTACAGACCAAATAGGACGTATTTTGGATTTACAGAATGAAGTTTTAAGTATTAATCTGTATGTGAGATCATAGAGCGTTATATCGCAAAACAAAAAAAGAAAGAAAAAAATATCCGAATCTAACTCGGATCAGAATAATTTTTTTTTGACTGGGGTAAATTGTTATTATCAGAATAAAATAAAATAATATAAGTAAATAACCTGTATACTAGTTTTGCCAGGGATTTTGTTTAGCCATTATCACATTAACTCCACCTTCACTTTCATTTTCACAATGCTCTCTTAATTGTCTTATACGAAGGTTCACAATCTTTTTCTGTTCGTATTCATGAGATAATTCTAACTTAATTTTGTCAATAGCGTTTGAGAGAGGTACAAACAGTTTTACCTGATTATCTGTAACTGTTGCCAGCGATTGTAACATTGCCTGCTGGATAAACTTCATGAATTTATAATCAGATGGTAAAGTGTATCTGTTCTCTAATTTCCGTTGTTCTAACGATTCAAAGTCAGACAGAATTTTTCAGGATTAAGATTATCAGATATATTTATACCGTTATGCTGTAATATTTTAATCGCAGAAATAATGACATTAATATTTTCGGAATTCATTATATTATAGTGTTTGTTTAATATAAAAATAAAATCAGAATAAAATAAAAATAATAGTCCCTAAGGACTGTTTCAAGATGATTATATACATATGATTATGATTATATACATATGATTATGATTATATACATATTATCATATACATATTATTATGATTATATACATATTATTATATACATATTATTATGATTATATACATATTATTATATACATATGATTATATACATATTATTATGATTATATGCATATGATTATATACATATGATTATGATTATGATTATATACATATGATTATGATTATATCTTAATTAAGGACAGCACAAAACACAGAATCTTAATTACAGTAGCGTATTTACAGCAAGCATTATTTACAGCACAGTTTAACCCCATGTGAAACCCCTAGGTTGCCAAAGGACATCATAGCAGGCTCAGAGGTTATAAATAAACTTATCTTACGGACGCAGACGCATAAACCCCCCCCAGCGAATTCCTAATCGAAACGAAATACTAGAAATTCAGAGGGCTGTCTAGGCATTGTGATTCTATGTAACCCCTTAAATCAAGCAAGCATACTTACAGTAACAGTATTTACAGTAACGTATTTACATATATTTATAGGGACAGCACAGTTACATATAAACTTAATTCTAAGAACTTTAACTCTAGGACAGCACAGTTACATATCAACTTAATTTTAAGAGCTTTAACTCCAGGACAGCACAGTTACATATAAACTTAATTCTAAGAACTTATTCTAGGACAGCACATTTTAACCCCATGTGACCCCCTAGGTTGTCAAACAACATCCTAGCAGGACAGTACTACGGGCCTTTTCTACGTTCAATAGAAATTTTTGCACACTCCCCCATCATAATCACCCAGAGAGTGCAAAATTACACCCACCAAGTGACATGGTGGGAGAGTGTACAAATTTTCTATTGAAACGCAGAAGGGCTAGCTGACGCCCCATTAAATGCTAAATTTTGGCATAATATCGCCTTTGGCCCGACAGTTTGCCGGTCACGAGAATCGAACCACGGACCTTGAGTACGAAAATCCAGCGCGTTAGCAATCGGCCACCGGACTTCAATATGTATGCATAATGAAAATATTATTATATAGTTAAAGCGTAATGTACTTAAAGTATACAGAATAAAATCACAATTTATTATAAAATGTATTGTGGATTTCTTAATAAAACCACAATTTATTGTAAAATGTATTGTGGATTTCTTAATAAAATCACAATTTATTGTAAAATGTGAATTTATTTTCAGTTTCCAAATGCTTGAGACTACATTACACAAAACCCACAGTTAAAAGTCTGTATTAATCAGACGTTGACAAGGATATTAAAATAATCGATAAGTTACACGAACACGCATGCCATGCTCATTTCTAAAAATAACCTCATGTACACACTTCACTGCTGAGATATATATTAGCCGATATAATACAGATAATATGTGACTCAGGTTAGCTTGATCTTTGTTTTGTAATAGTAAAATTAGCTACAATGGGCTTCTTGGAAACATTAGTGTCCTATGGGACATTCCAAACTGTATAAAATCTCTATCAAATACATGTATTTAAGACAAATGGATTTTGCTGCTGACTGTACACACAATTACATATCATTTTTATGAACGATATATTTATTTACGAAAAATAAGGAAAGATATATCGATACTTACTCAAAGCAATGCTGAAACTGATTGAGAGAGACCCTTATATCATGAATACGACGAATGAGATGTGGGTTCTGACCAAAACTAACAGTATATTGCTGTCATTACAACAAGTACGACAACTGCAAGATTTACTAAGTTATGCTTGACGGAGTTGTCTCGCTTAATCATCTGATACCATAGGAACATTACATCATAATAAAAAAAAACCACCTGCATAAAACAAACTATGAAAGCAAAAAAGAGGAAAGAAAGAGATAATGGTTCATGAAGAAGGTTCTGGCAGACTAACATAATGGAATCTGATCTTTTGTAGAAATCTTTTGGAAAAAGCAGATCTTGTGATATTATCTGCCACGTATTTTACTGAAGGTGATACTATGTTAAAGTATTTACCAGCAGAATTAATTGACTTAAACACAATTTCTTCGCCATCTGTATTTGTGGATTTAACAGCCCCTGCGTATCGTGCGCCGCCAGAATTTCCGGACTTGCAGTTTTGACTTTGTGTAACAATTCGCAAGTTATCGAGCGAGTTATCAAGCTTATCACCATTGATGTGATCCATTACAAGTCCATCTTTAATGATCCCATAAAAACATTCGTAGATGAATCTATGTGAGAAATAATTTTTATTTCTACTGGTATTAAATTTAAAATATCCAGTATTAATAACACTACCGACTGGTTTCTTTAATCTACAGTTCCTAATTACACCATCACGAGATGCTTCATAATTTGTGATGATTGGATGCTTTACAAACTCATTTTGCTCCATTTATATACTAATATTACTTGTTTAAATCATTATTTTGAAAATCTAGCGAGATAATCTTCTTTGGTTTTTATAGGAGATTCAGAAGATGTGTTTTTTTTTTTTTTAGCGTAATATCGTTTCAGCTCTCTGTATTTTTTTACCACCACATTGTACACACAGTTGAGTTTTTCCTCTGACTCCAACACCACACCGCACACACGGTTTTGGTCCTAAACTACCTTGTCTAACGCACTGCATATGGTAGCCGCAGAATTCGTTTACGCATACTTTGTTACAAGGAGAAGTATATCCGATCATAAGCCAATTACATCGATTCTTTGTTTGAATCATATACAAGAGATTAAAATTCAATTTAAATATATATTTGTCTTAATTATAATAATGCAGGAATTATCCGCAATTGAACATTCTGGAGCTAGATTTGATCTTGACAGACTGCCGAAACACAAATTTAGTTTTTCGATGCAAGATCTAGCTTTAACGAATAAAGATATAACAAAACGTATCCGTGAAGCCAAAAAGGAATTTCGCGACGATGGTGCGGCTCATGTGTGGTCGACATTCAGAATTGAAAATACTGTTAATGTGATGAATGACAAACGAGGAAGAGAGATTATTGACTACCTTGTTCAGAAATATTTTATTTTAATAAAATTTATTGTAAAGACAGACGATGACACTTGGATTATTCGTGACAAACGTGATTCTGTCCACATGCAGTCAGGAAATAATATTGTTCTTAGTAAAAATTCCAAACCAGGAATACTGACTGCTATTGACAAACCATATTACGAACGAGCATATCCTGTGACTGCGGTTGCGTACGCGGTATATCCGTTAAATAATAAACCTAACGTTGGGGATCTCAAAGCCATGAAATTGTCATCACTGACTTCGTCAAGAATAAATTGTGTAGCTGAACGGGTTACAGAACACTTCACAAACGCGATACGCGGAAACGGTTTAACGGATTTACGACATGAAAAAATAAATATGTGGGCAGAAACAGTTAAAGATACCGGAGCGTCCATCATCGACGTTGCAGAGCTGGGAAAGAAATTAAAATTCCCAATAACAGTGAAGACTTTAACTGGAGAGATTTTGTACAAACCAAAATATAAATCAAGAGGAGCTTCGATAGATATTATTGATCATAACGCACATGCATGGACTGTGGCAGTAACAATATTTCCACGAGATAGAACGGTTAAATTTTATAATGGTCATGTATTCGATGCTATCAGAAATATCAGTAAAATTGACCCTGTATCTGTTTGGCTGTTTCAGAGTTCGGAATATGATTATCATGATCAGTTTGTACGGTCTAATGGTGAAGAATTTCTCCACGAAGAAATGAAAAATCTTGCATTAAAATATACCTCTGATGATATTAAGGTTGGACAATTACTTAATAACTGTTTACCGTTCCATCAATTGCTGCTCACTACGCTCAGGAGAAAAATTCATGGAAACCGACACGATTGGAATTTCTTGAAGATGTCCAACACAGTTGTGTGGAATACGGACACGGTGGATTGTGGAATACTAAATACGATTATAATGACGTTATCTCAGTTGATATGGTAGCGTGTTATCCTGGAAGTCTTCTTGGATACGGAGAATGTTCTGAATACTTTAAGAGATTTGGACATCCGACATACGAGATGACCAGAGTTGCGATAAACGGACCTTTACCAGATTTTGACTTAACCGGATTCGCCTGTATAGAGTTGTTCGAGTTTTACGAGGATCTCCATCCGATTGTTTATGCGTGGTTTGGAAGACATTTTCAGAGTGACGTTGGTCTCCAATAGTGCTAATAAAGTACATGCTTGATGCTGGAATTTTAATGTCGTTGAGCGTGAGTGAAGCAATTATATCATACCGTGTGCAGAAACAAGTTTGGTTGCCAGAACCGGATGTATTTAATATTAATGATGCTAGGAGAGATTTTCCTAATCCTGAAGATGATATTGTTAAAATTACTAATAGTATACGTGAATGCAGGAAAGAAAGTGATGAGAAATTTGCAAAAGATCTCGGCAGAAAAATAATCGGTAAATTTACGCAAGGAGGATCATATGATCATAAACGAGTGTGTACAAGATTAATCATGGACTATGCTGAACTCGATTTTATAATTGCTGATACAACGGAGAAAAACACATTTATAAGTCGAAGTAATGCTTATTTATCAGACGGAAGTAAATTAGGTACAATTGTGAGCTATACTGATGGCGAGTCACCGCAGTTTACTCATTTAAGATCTTCGATGCTAGAGTATGTTTCGATAAATTTATTATCAATGATAAACAGATTTCCTCGTTATACAGTCAGTGTCGTGACAGTTTCATTTTATATAAATAAAAAATATGCGGATTTGTTAAAACAATTGCATATTAACGATCATGCATCATGGGGCGAATGGAGAATAAAACGTGAAGATATAATTAGTTATTCTGAATCTGCCGATGTTGAAATTGCGAAAACATATTACAAGAATAATCAAATATCAGAATTGTCATCGACAACTGCGCTGTTGCCATCTGTATATGATCCTGTGGCTAGACATAAAACCGTTTATCTTAATGGGTGTGGTGGTTCAGGTAAAACAACATGCGCGATTGAATTATTTAATAATTGTTCTGACATGATTGTTTTGACACCGACACATAAACTCGCCAGGGAAATAAAAGAACGAGGAGTAAAATCATGTACATATCATAGTTTCTTTAGATGGTGCGGAGACGCATGGACTCCATCGCGGATGGGTGAGAAATACATTCCTAAAATTATTATCTGGGACGAGATATGCACGGTGTCGCTAGAGGTATTAAAAATATTTCTTGATTGGCTGTTATTAAAGAATACTGCTGTGATAATGTGTGGCGATCATGGTCAACCACCACCTTTCATTGGATCGTCTCCACATGAGTGGCTGAAAACATTTGTAGATTATTACGAAGAAATAACTGATGACCATAGAGCTATTGATAAATCACTAAAAGAGTTTAAAAAGTTAATAAGACTACAGCCAGATAAAATACAGTGTGAGATAATGCGTAAAGTAATTCCAGAAACTTCTATGAATGATTTTTGGACTTTATGGAGACCTGCTGATTTGATAGTTGCAAGTAGAAAAATAGTTTGCGATACACTTCAACAACAATTATTTACGTTACATAAAGAAAATTTTCAAATCTACCTGTACCTTTGTGTTATCGCCCAGCAGATACTCGACGACAGAATGTTGATGTTGAGATTCCTGGTGGTGGAATACAAAATGTTGTGTTAAATGATATTGTTTTAGTTGTTGTTGATGTTGTTGAGAGCGCGTTGAGCATGAATAAATCGCCATGGACGTTAGGATACGCTATAACGATTCACTTGTCACAGGGATTAACTATTACCGATACAAGTATTTGGATTGTCGATGATCGTATTGAGTTGTCAAATTTAATTTATCTTGCAGTGTCTCGAGTCAGAAGAATATCTCAACTGGGCCGGGTTATCATGGATTGCGTAATAACCGAAGAAATTCCTGACAACTTTGTCGATATCAATAAAAAATTAGCGAGTTATAAACAGTGTGACAAAAAAATTAATCGCGACTTTGATATGGATGCTGAATTTATTATAACACTAAAAGCACAACAGAATAATCATTGTGCAAGTTGTAACTGTAATATGCTGTGGCAGTACTCGATTAATAATCCAAGACAATTTACCGTTGATAGAATTAATAGTAGTCTTGGTCACACACGCAAAAATGTGATGCTGACCTGTCTTGAATGTAATCGACGTCGGGGAGCTGGACACCCTGGTGCAAGTTTATAAAAGTGAACGCGGTGGTAATTGGGTATCCGTAGGAATTATTTGTAATTGTTCGCGTACAAATCCACCCTGAGGAGCAGTTGAATCTAATCTGTAGATTGCGGGTCTACCTGTGGACCTTACCACGCTGGAAATTTTATGTGTGGTCACACTCCAGATAGGACCAGTTGCTCTTTTTTTACCTCCTTCAAGTTCACCAGGTTCATATAAATATCTTACGGTCACATTACCTAGTACTGGTTGAGAGGAAGATTTGCGTTGTATTGGTATATATTTTTTTGTGATCGCATTAGAAGGTTTCATAGAAGTTGCACGAGTCACTTCGTTGTTTAACGCAGCTATCACGCTCGGTAACCTTGCAACCCATTCACGAGATCTCTCCATGGACTTAAAGTCAGTGGATATTTCCCTCGCGTATTGGTATCCAAATAACCGCTCAGCAAGTGTTCGATTAAATCGTTCAACGATTGCCTAATCACGATGAATTTCAGTGTGTCCTAGTCTGATTTTAACGTTATGTCGCTTCATCAACGATGATACTGCACCAAGAAATTCTTTGCCAGGATCAACCTGTAGCAGTTGTGGACATCGTAGACCACCACGTTGATAAATTCGTTCAAACGCAGATGCAACTTCAGTTGCTGTTTTAGTTGATAATGGTTCTGCTTCTTTATATCTACTTGCAACGTCAACGACGGTTAACGCGTATCTGTATGTGTATTGACGTCTGCCAGTTTTAATGGTATCGTGTGGTAAAAATAAAATATCTGCTTGATGAACTTCATTAGGAGTACTGACATCAAAATGTGCATACTGAATTTTTTTAGGTGGTCGTAGATAAATTTGCCATATTGCCTGTCGTGCTAACCACGCTGCAGCGACATCACGTGAGACTTTTGCTAGTTCAGCAAGTTTACTAATCGCTGCTTTACCTCTCCAATATCCTCTTGGGCTATAATAAACAGATTCCATTATTATGATAATAATCAATTGATTAATTACCAGCCCCTAACATTATTTTACCTTTCATACCAGCTTTTATCAGAAAAGCAGCTAACCTTTCTCGAAGTGATTTATCTTTTACATTATTTATGGCATGAATTAATTTCATATCGGCGAGATGTCGTTGTTGTAAGTCGTTACTTTTATACGCGACATCATGAATGTGACACGCTTGATCAATTGCGTTTATTGGATACTCTCCAGGTTTTGGTTGGTCTTGGATATCGAGTCGGATATCAAGACGAGTTCCAGGACCACAATAATTATATCCATGAAGATGTTTCTCACCAGGATACTTTGCCCATGGAGCTCCTGGTAATTTACCTAACGAAGCAGCGATATCTCCACCTGTCTCTGTTGATGAAATAAATTTGTATTTGTTTGTACTACATTTCACACACTTGCCTGTAAGTGCACGCCTGTTATTTTTTGTTATTATTGTCGTTAATCCAGTGGTGGACGTGGGTGCTCTACATCGAACACAATATAAATCCATATTATTATTATATGGATATAATTGACTTCTCAGCGACACGAAAACAAGAGCCAGTCAAACATCATCCAGCGCTACCAAATTCTATCAGAGCAATTATACTTGGCCCATCTGGGTCTGGTAAAACGCAATTATTACTTAATCTGATAATGCGATGGCTCAAGTGGGATAAATTATATTTAGTAGCACCATCCGTAGATGATCAACGATCTTATGAAGTACTTAAAGATTTTAATGAAAATGCAAAGTCGCTGACGTGTCCCAATGATGCTATTGATTTTATTACCGATATCGATGAAGCTCCATCCATAGACGATCTTGATGGATGTATCAATAATCTCGTAGTGTACGATGATGTAATTCTGGATAAACAATCCAATCCAGCTCGGATATTTTCTCGAGGCCGTCACAAAAATACAGACGTGATTTATTTAACTCAGAAATACACGCAAATTCCTAAAGTGATCAGAGATAATTGTAATATCTTAATTGTTTTTAATGGAGTAGATAATTATACTTTACAAAATATTTATTATACTTGGTGTTCAGGGGATATGGACATGATTAAGTTTAAAAACTTCTTTTCAAAAGCACAAGCTATTCCGTTCGGATTTATAACAATAAATTTACATGACCCAAGATCTAGATATCGTATAGGTCTGGATAAAATCTTTGGTTAATTACAGCAGCAGAGAGGGTGAACGACCAACGTGGAGTGACCAGCGCGTAAAATAAAGACACCATAAAAAAACCCAAAGAGTCAGAGATAAAGTAACGAGATAAACTAACCCTAGAGAAATCTCATGGTCAGTTAGAGGTTGTGGTTTAACGTTACTGACCTTAAGATTTCCTTTTCGTAGAAAGGCTTATTTTTTCATAAATAATGTCTCAAGCAAAATGGTCTGTTCACCCTCTCTGCTGCTAAGCTTGTTACCCCTCCGGAAGCCATGTTTCTGATTCAGTTTTAGTCTGACTTGAAATATGGGCTTCTATCATCAGTATATCGAAAGGTTCGACAATGAGCGAGATCTACGCATATTAGTGATGTAATTTTGCATCTGAGTGACTGGGCTTGTTAGCTCTTTGGAAGCTCTATTTCTGATCCAGTTTTGATCAAACTTGTTTTAATATCAAGATTTTAGATGAATTTTGAAAATGAGCAGGATCCACGCATATTAATGATGTTATCTTGTTACCACTCTAAAAGCCATAATTCTGATTGAACTTATAATTTGTTATTGTAGCAGGAGGGAGGGTGAACAGACCATTTTGCTGGAGACCTTATTTATGAAAAAAATAAACCTTCGTACGAAAATGAAATCTCAAGGTCAAATAACGTTAAACCAAAACCTCTGTCAGGCCATGAGATTTCTCTAATTGGGTTAGCTCATTTTCTTACATCATCTGACGCGAGTTTTTATTTTCAGGCATGTTTCGTTTACGTGTTGGTCACACAACGCTGGTCGTTCACCCTCCCTGCTGCTATAATTAGCCAAAGATTTTATCCAGACCTATACGATACCTAGATCTTGGGTCATGTAAATTTATTATTATAAATCCGAACGGAATAGCTTGTGCTTTTGAAAAGAAGTTTTTAAACTTAATCATGTCCATATCCCCTGAACACCAAGTATAATAAATATTTTGTAAAGTATAATTATCTACTCCGTTAAACACAATTAAGATATTACAATTATCTCTGATCACTTTTGCAATTTGTGTGTATTTCTGAGTTAAATAAATCACGTCTGTATTTTTGTGACGGCCTCGAGAAAATATCCGAGCTGGATTGGATTGTTTGTCCAGCATTACATCATCGTATACTAGAAGATTATTGATACATCCATCAAGATCATCTATGGATGGAGCTTCATCGATATCGGTAATAAAATCAATAACATCATTATCTTTATCAGGATACGTCAGCGACTTTGCATTTTCATTAAAATCTTTAAGTACTTCGTAAGATCGTTGATCATCTACGGATGGTGCTACTAAATATAATTTATCCCACTTGAGCCATCGCATTATCAGATTAAGTAATAATTGCGTTTTACCAGACCCAGATGGGCCAAGTATAATTGCTCTGATGGAATTTGGTAGCGCTGGATGATGTTTGACTGGCTCTTGTTTTTGTGTCGCTGAGAAGTCAATTATATCCATATAATAAATAATATGGATTTATATTGTGTTCGATGTAGAGCACCCACCCATACCAGTGGATTAACAACAACAATAACAAAAAATAACAGGCGTGCACTTACAGGCAAGTGTGTGAAATGTAGTACAAACAAATACAAATTTATTTCATCAACAGAGACAGGTGGAGATATCGCTGCTTCGTTAGGTAAATTACCAGGAGCTCCATGGGCAAAGTATCCTGGTGAGAAACATCTTCATGGATATAATTATTGTGGTCCTGGAACTCGTCTTGATATCCGACTCGATATCCAAGACCAACCAAAACCTGGAGAGTATCCAATAAACGCAATTGATCAAGCGTGTCACATTCATGATGTCGCGTATAAAAAGTAAGGATTTGCACAACGACACCTCGCAGATGTGAAGTTGATTCATGCGTTAAATTCCATACCTAATAAATCTCTCAGAGAAAATTAGCTAGTTTTCTAGTAAAAACTGCTATGAAAGGTAAACTAGTGTTAGGGGCTGGTAATTAATTATATAACTATCATAATGGAATCTGTTTATTATTCCCCGAGAGGATTCTGGAGAGGTAAGGCAGCAATTAGTAAACTCGCCGAAGCAGCAAAAGTTTCACGTAATGTCGCTGCATCATGGTTAGCACGACAGGCAATATGGCAAATCTTCCTAAGTCCACCTAAAGAATTCATTACGCGCATTTTGATGTTAGTGTCCCTAATGAAGTTCATCAAGCAGATATTTTGTTTTTACCACACGATACCATTAAAACACGTGGATGAAAATCACGCACATACAAATACGCGTTAACTGTCGTTGACGTTGCGAGCAGATATAAAGAAGCGGAGCCGCTATCAACGAAAACAGCATCCGAAGTTGCATCTGCGTTCGAACGAATTTATCATCAAGGTGGTCTACGATGGCCAAAACTACTACAGGTTGATCCTGGCAAAGAATTTCTTGGAGTAGTATCATCATTGATGAAGAAACGTAACGTTAAAATCAGACGAGGACATACTGAAATTCATCGTGATCAGGCAATCGTTGAACGATTTAATAGAACACTTGCTGAGCGGTTATTTGGATACCAATATGCAAAGGAAATATCTCCTGACCTCAAGGATAGATCTCGTGAATGGGTTGCAAGATTACCGAGTGTGATAGCTGCGTTAAATGATGAAATTACTCGTGCAACTTCCATGAAACCTTCTAATGCGATCAAAAAAAAATATATACCCCGTAGCAATGGCTACGGACGACGTGAATCTTTCTCTCAACCAGTATTAGGTAATGTTACAGTTAGATATTTATATGAACCTGGCGAACTTGAAGGCGGTAAAAAAGAGCAACCGATCCTATCTGGAGCGTGACTACACATAAAATTTCTAGCGTGGTTAGATCCACTGGTAGACCTCCAATATACAGACTAGATTCTACAGCCCCTCAACGTGGATTTGTACGTGAACAATTGCAAATAATTCCTGCAGATACACAATTACCACCACGTTCAATTTTGTAAACGTCCAGAGCCTCGACGTCGATTACAATCAAGACAAGTCAGCATTATATTTTCACGTGTATGACCAAGATCACTATTAATTCTGTCTACGGTAAATTGTCTTGGATTATTATTCGAATACTGCCATGACATATTACAGTTGCAACTTGCGCAATTATTATTCTGTAATTGTTTTAGTTTTATAATAAATTCAACATCAATATCAAAGTCATGATTATTTTTTTTGTCAAACTGTTTATAACCAGATAGTTTTTTTCTTATTACGTCATTATTAACAGTTTGATCATTATTTTCTATAAAATTCATAATAACTCTACTCAGTTGCGATATTCTCCTGACTCGAGATACGGCGAGATAGACTAAATTCGACCATTCGATCCGATCATCTACAATCCAGATTTTAGTATCAGTTATAGTTAATCCCCGTGACGAGTGAATCGTTATAGCATATCCTAACGTCCACGGTGATTTATTCATACTCAGCGCATTCTCAACGACATTAATATCGACTAAAATAATATCATTCAAGACAAGATTCTGTATCCTTGGTGGAACCAAGGCACCAGGAATTTCAACATCAATATTCTGTCGTCGAGTATCTGAGGGGCGATAACACAAAGGTACAGGTAGATCTGAAAACTTTTCTTTATGTAACAAAAATAATTTATCCTGTAGTTCATCACGAACTACCTTTCTACTCGCGACTATTAAATCAGCGGGATTCCATGAAGTCCAAAATTCATTCATAGATATCTCTGGAATTACTCTTCGCATTATCTCACATTGTACTCTGTCTGGCTGAAGTCTGATTAACCTTTTAAATTCCTTCAGCGGTTCATCGATAGCTCTATGGTCATCATGTATTTCTTCATAATAATCTACGTTATTCTTTAGCCATTCATGTGGAGACTCTCCAACAAAAGGTGGTGGTTGACCATGATCGCCGCACATAATCACAGCAGTATTTTTCGTCAATAACCATTCAAGAAATGTTTTTAGTGTTTCTAACGACACCGTGCATATCTCGTCCCATATAATATATTTAGGTATATATTTTTCACCCATCCGCGATGGAGTCCACGTGTCTCCGCACCATCTAAAGAAACTGTGATATGTACATGATTTTACTCCTCGTTGCTTTATTTCTCTAGCAAGTTTATGTGTAGGTGTTAAAACAATCATATCTGAACTATTATTCATAAATAAATTAATCACACAAGTTGTTTTACCTGACCCTCCACACCCATTAAGATAAACAGTCTTATGTCTAGATACAGGATCGTACACAGATGGTGCAGATGACTTTGATGTTTGATTATTATTTCTGTAATATGTCTCCACAATTTCAACATCGGCAGATTCAGAATAACTAAGTGTATTTTCTTGTTTTATCCTCCACGTCCCCCATTCACCATTACCGAGTTTTAATAAATCCTTATATTTTTTATGTACATAAAATGAATCCGTAGCGACTCTGACAGCGTGATGAGGAAATTTATTTATCATCGATAGTAGGTTTATCGAAACATAAGCTAACATCGAAGATCTTAAATGAGTAAATTGTGGTGAGTCGCCATCAAGGTAGCTCACAATGGTACCTAGTTTTGTTCCATCTGATAAATAAGCATTACATCTGTTTATAAACGTATTTTTCTCAGTTGTATCAGCGATTATAAAATCTAGTTCAGCGTCGTCCATAATCAATCTTGTACACGCTCGTTTATAATCGTATGAACCACCTTGAGTAAATTTACCGATTATCTTTCTACCGAGATCTTTTGCAAATTTCTCATCGTATCGTTTCTGCATTTATTTATTTTAATAATATGATCTTCATCAATATCAGGGAATTCTTTTCTGGTATCATCGATATTAAATCTGTTCGGTTCTGGTAACCAAACTTGCTTCTGTGAATTATACGATATAATCGCTTCAGTTACTCTCAACGATATTAAAAATCCAACATCAAGCATATACCGCAATAGTACTATCGGAACCCAACATTTTTCTGAAAAATGTCTTCCAAACCAAGCATAAGTAATCGGATGGAGATTTTCTGCAAATTCGAATAATTCTACATGAGCAAATCCTGTTAGGTCAACATCTGGTCCTTCCATGGGAAGGGGTCCGTTTATCGCAACCTTGGTCATGTCATGTGTAGGATGTCCGAATCTTTTAAAGTATTTAGAACATACTCCATATCCAAGAAAACTCCCAGGATAACACGCTACCATATCAACCGAGATAACATCACTATGGTTGTATTTGGTGTTCCATAACCCACCGTGACCATATTCTAAACAGCTTTTCTTGACATCTTCAAGGAATTCTGATCGTGTCGTTTTCCATGAATTTTTCTCCTGAGCGAAATAGGCAGCAACCGATGGTACGGTAAAACAGTTATTCAGTAATTGTCCAACTATGACATCATCAGAGGTATATTTCAATGCAAGATGTTCCATTTCTTCATGAAGAAATTCTGTACGATAAATATCACCCTTAGGCCGTACAAACTGATCGTAATGATCATATTCCGAACTCTGAAATAACCAAACGGATACAGGGTCGCTTTTGCTGATATTTTTAATAAAATCAAAGATGTCACCATCATAAAACTTAACTTTTCTATCTCGTGGAAATATCGTTACAGCATTAGTCCATGCATGTGCATTATGATCAACGATTGTTATAGGGTTTCCATTTTTTATATGTTTTGGTTCGTATAATATC
Organism: Megalonaias nervosa; assembly: GCA_016617855.1. Lineage (NCBI taxonomy): Eukaryota > Metazoa > Mollusca > Bivalvia > Unionida > Unionidae > Megalonaias > Megalonaias nervosa. Next base: position 92,324 of record JAECUM010001810.1, read on the forward strand.
TCTCCGGTTAGTGTTTTTACTGTTATTGGAAATCTTAATAACTTTTCTAGTTCAGCAACATCCTTAATAGATGCACCAGCATCTTTAACCGTTTCTGCCCATGTGTTTATTTTTTTACGTCTTAAATCAGTTAAGCCATTACCACGTATCGCATTTGTAAAATACTCTGTAACTCGTTCAGCTACGCAGTTTATTCTTGATATTTTCATCGGTTTGAGATCCGCAACATTAGGTTTATCATTCAGCGGAAATATTCCATATACAACTGCAGTTGCTGGATAACTTTGTATATAGTAGGGTTTATCAATGCCAGTAAGTATTCCGGGCTTAGATTTATTACTCAAAAGAACAGTATTACCCCGGACTGCACACTGACTGGATCACGCTTATCACGAATAATCCAAATATCTTCTTCTGTATTTACAATAAATTTTATTAAAATAAAATATTTTTGATTATCAAGGTGATTAATAATTACTTTTCCTCGTTTATCATTCATCATATTAGTAACATTTCCAACTCTGAATGTGGACCATGCATGAACTGCACCATCGTCACGAAATTCCTTTTTTGCTTCACGAATACGTGCATCGAAGTACTAAATTTATATTCTGATATTCTGTCAAGATCGAATCTAGCAGGGGAAGGTTCAATAACGGATAATTCCTCCATATTATAATTAGGGCAAGTATATATTTAATTGAACATTAATCTTTTGTATATGATTCAACCAAATCAATGCCACTGGTTAAAAATCGGTTATACGTCTCCGTGTAACAGATCATGCGTGACTGAATACTGTAGTTATCATATGCAATGTGTCAGAAATGGAAGTCTAGGACCAAAACCGTGTATTGTGTGTAGTGCTGGAGTGCGAGGAAAAACTCAATTGTGCGCGCAATGCGGTGGTAAAAAATACAGAGAGTTAAAACGATATTACGATAAAAAATATAACGCTGACTCTCCTATAAAGACCGAAGAAGATTATTTGGCTAGATTTTCAAAAAACAATGATTTAGACAAATAAATATTATATATAAATGGAACAAAATGAGTTTGTGTCACATCCAATCCTTACCAATTATGAAGCATCTCGAGAAGGTGTGATTAGAAACTGCAGATTGAAAAAACCAGTCGGTAGTATTGATAATACTGGTTATCTTAGATTTACTGATAATGGCAAGAAAAAAAGATATTTATCTCATATATTCACCTACGAGTGTTTTTTGGGGCTGATCAAGAATGGGTATGTGGTTGACCACATCAACGGCGATAAGCTTGATAATTCACTTGGAAATCTACGTATTATCACGCAAAGTGAAAACTGTAAGCTTGGAAACACAGGAAGGTGTAAATTATACAGAAAGAGAGCTATTAAATCAGTGAATACAGAAACTGGGGAGGAAATTAGTTTTGAATCAATTAATTCTGCTGCCAAATACTTTGACATAGTACCACGATCGGTACAATTTGTCGCAGAAAATATACAAAAATCTTCCTTTTCCAAAAGATTTACACAAAAATAAATTTTCAATACGTTTAGTCTACCGTATTTTTAATATTACCAAATGATTACTTGATACCTACTGAAACATGGTTGGGATATAATATGAGGTATCCACAATGCGAAACATATCCATGAGAGATACCTACTGAAACGTTAATTTTCCCAAGGATTTTGTTTAGCCATAATTACAGTCACTGACTCTGTCAGGGGTCCACCTTCATCGTCGCTGCTCTCAGCGTCATTATCATTTTTTACAGAATCAGATAGCATAATCTTTCTTAATTGCATTACACGATTATCCACGATCTTTTTTCTTTCGTACTCGTGAGACAGTTTGGATTTAATATTTTCGATCGAACGTGCAAGAGGTGCAAATAGCTTTACCTGATTGTCGTTTACCATAGCTAGTGATTCAAGCATAGCTTGATAAATTAATTTTATAAATCTGTAGTTTGAAGGTAGTGTATATTTATTATCAAATTTTCTTTGTTGCAGTAATTCAAAATCGCACATAATTTTCTGAGGGTCGAGATTATCAGATATTTTTATTCCGTTATGTTTTAGTGTTTTAATAGCACAGATAATATCATTGATGTTTTCATGGTTCATTATATATATTTATTTTTTATATTTAATATAAAATAAACAAAAATATACAGCGCGGGGTGACATTCGGTCTACCATTCCATAGTTGTATCAGATAAACCTAATGAGGTTCCGAATCTTTGTTTAGACATTTACCCCCAAAGAGACCCCTAAATATCCGTAACCGAAACTTTAGAGGCTCAGAGGGTTGTCTGTACGTGTAGGTCTTATTTTAGTGACCAATCAGATTCTGTTTATTGCCTTACAAGAATTCCTAGATATCCGTAACCGAAACTCTAAGAACTCAAAGGCTGATTGGTCTTTGTGACCTGGAATCTCATTAGGTTTATTTTTAGTTTGCGATTGTGTCTTTTGGAATGGCCCCTGTGTGGGGTGCCCCTTTAGTGAAGTCACAAGGTCACGACCTCATATCACCCCCCGCTGTATATTTTTGATGAGATGATATGATGATGATATGATGATGATGATGATGAAATGCCGTCTTCACGCCAGCACACCAACCCATAACGATCAACCAATGGGTGATTCACAAAAGTGAATCCACCACGTGTTGACGTAGTGGATTGGTGTACTCTGAAGACGGGGGTGGCTGGAGCCCCCAATAAATTATAAATTTTGGCATAAAATCGCCCCCCGCAGACAATTTGTCCTTCTTGGGTTTCGAACCATGACCCTCCGGATGAGAGTTTCTACGCGCTATCAACTGAGCTATCGGACCTTGTTATAAATACATATTGAAAAGTTAGTATGTGTTTACCAATAACCTTAACAATATGTCAGTCATATCGTTATTCCTAAAAACTACAATATTCTTAACAAAAACCACATTTTTCTGTCTAAAATGAGATTTTATATTTCTAGTTTCCAAAATATATATAATTCTGTATAACACTGAGTCTATGCGTGGGCCGTAACAGCGGATATTGATTTAGTTATATAGCGGTTCTTAAAATAACTTTACGCACAGCTGTTATGGAATAATCAATATGCAGCCAAAGTCTTCTAGATTTCATTGTGCACGGATTTTATGTAAACAAAAGAATAAATATCCGGATATTTTTTTTGTTATAAAAACGCATTATGATAATGCTCTATGAGCGTACATACAGGTTTATATTCAGTTCTTCGTTCCTCGTGTCCAGAATTCTATTATTTTGGTCTGTAAGTTTAAAGTGTATTCTTGATAATAACGGATTATGAACTCGCAGGTACACGGGGTTAATTGGTTCTGATACAATTAACGAACCGGGAGGGACCAACGGACTAAAACTGAATAATATGTACCCTTGCTCCGCAGTGCCACTGCGGTGGCTAGATTTAGAAAGATCTACCTGATAGCTACCTTCAATAACATCACATACCAGATTGATTGCAATTGTTGTTGTTATGTTTACAATGCCTGGCGATATATGACGTCCGGCACCAAAGGGATTGTTATTGTGTTTTAGTATAACCGGTGGTGGGGCTATTTTTTCCACGATTCAATTACTCCCGGATAATATTCTTCAATAAGATCATTTAATGATTTCTTCATTTCAGCGTTATTTAAATCTGGTATAACAAATGTTTGTAAATCTTTTTCTGTTATTTTATAATGATTAAGAAATAATTGCTTCAAATTTGGTCTTGTGTAAGGACTATCTAATTCAGTAGTTGTAGCTTTCATAATACTTCGATCGGCGATATATAAATCGAATAAGATACCATTTAAGTGTTTTATTGACTCGATTATTTGCTGCTTTACGTTATCGTTGTAATGTTGTGATAATGAAATAAGTAAATTTCTTAAATCATTAAATGTTTTATCGTATTCAGGTTTAAGAGTATCTAAAAACCATTTAATAAGTTTTTCATCAACACTATCTCGATCTCGCGCCCCTGGCTTCTTGATAATAGTAAATATTGATCTAATTATCTTGGGGATCCTTTTACCGTCAAAATCGGTAAAGTAGTATGTATCATCGTTTGGATCATTTTTAAGTGCTATATAATTCCATGGATGTTTTTCTCGATATTCTGGATTTTTAATGAATTTTTCTTCACTCGTTTTAAACTCATTTTTAGTTGGTTCTGAAACTCCATTATAAACAGGTGGAACATCAGGCCATCCTAACACTGATCTAATCGAACTCTGATAAATATCTACGAGATAATCAGGAGAATTTATTTCAATTGCCGCTGATAGTGTTGGTTCATAAACAGTGATCGCTATTTTAGATTCTTTCCCTGTGATAGATTTAATTCTGCGTTGGAACTCATCATTAATCTGTTCTATTTGATAACTGCCCGTTGAAATTCCAACAACCTGCCAATCAGGTGTTCCATCCGGTTTATTTTTATTCGCAAATACCAATGAATTATTCGGTTGTTGTCCACCAAACGGTTTTGATCTAATATTAGGCCAACTATAATAAACTCGTAATTGCGCTAATGCTATTTCCTTTGCTGGAATTGCAGTCGGAAAATTAACGCTAAATTCAGGATTAGTTGAACTTAATGATATCATAGTAGTTTTTGACGGCGTTGTATTAGCCACGATCTGCTGAAGTAATTGCGACTCTGACATTATTATTATCGTTATTATTTAATTCTCCATCTTTCCGTCACTAGAGAACGCCTCGCGTTCCACTATGAATGCTTCATCGTAGGTTTTCATTATCGTTACGAACTCCTCATCAGATATTTTACCATCACTGAGATACGCTGAAATATACGAGCATAATTTAGTGTATGCGGTTGTTGCTGTGTGCAATTTCATCACGTACTCGTTTAGTTTATCATTCGTACACGTAGATATTTTTTTTTAGAGATAATACTGAAAATACCTGCACATGTTGTTGCCGTTGAAACTATAATTGTTACAACTGCAGGCGCTGTCATCGTTATTGTTGATAGTAATAATCCAGTTCCAGCAATAGCAGCAGAAACCGAGTATACCATTATATCAATAACAACCATACGACGACGATATTTTTTTACCTTTATCGTGTAATCGTCGATGATATTTTTTAGTTTAGTTTGACACTCACATACTTGAGCGTATCTGTGACGTTGAACGTCGATAAATGATTCTTGATTCATTATACTTATTTAAGTAACTAATTCGGGAGTTTCAGCTACAAACTCAATACACCACCAATAAGTCGCTGCGGTTAACTTTTTATTATCCGCTATCAGCATAAATGTTTCTTCAGCATCTTTGTTTAACACTATAGACACAGTTCCAGAAAAACTATCGGTTGAATGACGCCATGTAAATGTGGTAAATATAGTAAATTTTTCAGCACAAAATATAGCTAATCTGTATACACCAGTGACCTCAGCAGTGTGTTTAAGGGTGTTATTTTCCGGTGTCCATGTTGCTTTTCCTGATGCGACTGTGTACACGATATTAATGATCTGCTTGTGAGGAATTTTAACGAGATTAGTTTTTTGAATAATGTTAGGAATACCACTAATGATATCGTTGAGTCTTGCCTTAATGTCAGCGAGATTAGTTCCAAAAAAATCATTAATAGATCTGTTTACATTTCTACGAAAATTTAGAAATGTTTGTATGTGATTATTATATTCAGTTCTAAATGCAGCAATTCCATCATTGATAGTCGTTAACGAAGTCGTTATTGGAATTTCCCTATCGTCGACGTATTTCTTCGTTGCAGCGTCGAAATCTGTTTCTGGTGTTCTGAGATTATTAATACCATTATTATTCATGTCGAGAAATGCACGCATTATACCACCGCGCACTGACACGTACTTGGATTCTTGATCATCGACGTATTTTTTTGTTGCTGCGTCTGTATCTGCGATTGGATCTCCAAGATACGTAATTTTTCTTCCTGACATAATAATGTCACCGGTAAATACATCACCAGTTTTCTTAACATAGTCGTTAACCGACTTACCGGAATCCTGTATTTTACCCTGATCAGTAAAAGTAACGACATTATTAACAACCGCATTTGGAATTCGTACAAGAACATCTAGTAGTTGTATATTACTCGTTTTTAATCGTCCTTGTTTATCCTGAAAAACGACGACTTCATTTTGATCCACACTTGTTATATTTAATAAATCATCGATTTCATTTCTGAGCTGAACAATTGTTGCATATTTAGATAAATCGACCTTCTGAGTTTTACCTGAGGATCTTCCATAAATATCTACCATTATATTTACTGATATCAGTTTAAGTATTATGACGTAGCGTAGTGAACGCGTGTACGACTTTATGAGGCGGTGCTGTTGATTTTGATACAGCATCAAGCATAGCGAGGGTTTCACGGCCGCATATTGGAGGATCAGTTATTTTTTGTGTTGGTAGCGTTGAATACCAGATTGGAATATCGCCGGTAACGTACTTTAAAAATTCTTTTGGTGGTGCTAATCCATACGAATCGAAATAAATAATTCCACGTGGATCAATTGCATATCCTACCCAGTGCGTGCCTGGGCCAGAATTTTTATCGAGATTAATGATACCGGTTTCAATATTGTTTGGGTTTCGGTAATTGATCGCGCATAAAAACACCTCTAAAATTTTTTATTTTTAATTGCTTAGCAGCATTAAGTAAATCAAAATTGGACATGGGTGTTATTAGTAAACTGTCCCTGGTAATCTTAGGCCTTTTCCGTACCAGTGTGGGGTCCCTGGTAATCTTAGACCCCGACCGTATGCTGGGCCTGATAATCTTAGACGGCCCGGCTGTGGTACGTTTGGTGCTCTTAGACGTCTTCCGTGTTGCTTTTGTCGTGATCTTTTTTTTAAATTTTCTGCGTGCATAATTCCCTGTCCGGTTGCTTTCTTTAATGCCATTCCAGCAGCGGTTCCAACGGCACCTAACGCAGCTGCCTTTGCAACGGCTGGTGCTGCAGCTGCTATTAATGCTGGTATTGCTGCAAGAAGCGGAAATATACCACCCGTTTTAGCAATATCTTTGATGGCGCCCGCAGAAAGATTAAGTTTAACGCCTTTATTTGATTTTTTAGCGTCGTTGAAGTTTTTAAACTGACGCTCGGTCAACGACAGTTTATTTGCACCGGTCATCTGTTCTCGCTTTAGCGATATTTTTATTCCACAATTATTTTTTGATGCTGATTGCAACCTTTTAATCTGACCAGGAGTCAGACTCACACTAACGTGATGATATGACATTATAATTATTATGAACGATCTAATTACATATTTTCTACTGGAGCATCAATAACTCTCATTCGTCCACCAACACCTTCGAGTAACATCGATTTATCGCTGAGTATAACGGCTATTGCTCTGTAGCCACCAGCGGGTAGTCGAGCTACACGAGCTCGAAAATGTATATCAACGACAGATTGTCTGAATAAATCTAAGTGTTCTAGTGAAAAGTAATAAATTGGATACAGTGTTGTAAAATCACGCTGCGATATTTGTAAACCAGTATCAATGTTTTGATCAAGTCCCATGAACGTCATCAGACGATGATATGCACGTGCTACATGATTTTGATTGAAATTTAGCAAGACTTCTTCGGAAGGTTCTTGATGTTTATTTATCCTCAAAGAAACTTCACTAACTCCAAGCGTATCAAACACCATTGGATTTCGTTCTTGTGAGTTTACTCTGACATTTTCCTGAAACGCAATAAATATATGCCGTGGTGCTGACACTCCCTGCTGTGATGCTATCTGCCATGTAAATAAACCAGCAACAGTACCTTGAGTACTATCTGTGGTCATAGTCAACCATGACAACATTGATTTACCACCACTGTCCATGAAAGAAAGTAATCGTTGTTCTTCGGTAATCGATGGGGTCATTGTTGGCATCCACAGGGAAAGTTTTGTCAGTATTACTTTACCTGCATCAACTGCACCAGGTCGCCATATTGCATCATTGTCGGTGGCTTTTCTAACAAGTACCACTGTATGTTTAGCGCCAAATATAACCTTCCTGACATTTCTGCAGAATCCAAATATATGTGACAGTGGAATCACACATGAAAAATTTTCTTCATCGTTTAACATTGTTCTACGTGATGCGAATCCTAAGTTAAAATTATCATTCATTGATACAACTGTGTCCCCAGCTGCATTTAGTGTTACGTTTCTGTTTTCTGGATGATCAGCTGTATCCTTTGCAAACATCATTGATGGACCAGCTGATCTTGAGTAATCATCGCTGTATCTTGCAAGACCAAGTATCGTTGTGGCAACATCAACATTTTCTAAACAGGATTCAATATTTTTTCCGTCAGTCATATATATGGCGCTGTTAAATAACGCCATAACACCGTTGTTAACAAAACCAGGTCGATCTAAAAGTCCGTATGCTGTATTATCTGCTTTCAAGAGTCTGCCTTCTACTTCAATAAATGCTTCAGCGGGTAAGAAATACCTACTTGTATCCTGAACCTGTAGTTCGATTCGTCCACGCTGATCTGGAATTCGTGCGTCGTAAGAATAATACTGATAATCGCGCACAGACTCATCTTTGAGAACTGGTGCATCCATGTCAAACGCGGGGTCAGATACGCGCTTAAACATCTTTATTATTATCATCTTCGTCTAACTCGAAGACCACTTCCTGCTATCAGACTAGCGGTTATATTTTTTTCCTTCTCAGACATCGGGATATCAGCTAACTCCGCTAGTTTTTGATTAGCGGCTTGATTTATTATTTTACTTACGCTTGCAGGCATCACTTCAGTGCTGGGCAATTTCACAGGTTGAGATCGTACCGGTCTGCGTATTAATCGTGATAGTCTATCTTTGATCGCTGAGAATGCTTTGCTAGCGAGATTACCAACAGCGCTTATACCTTTTTCACGAACAACATCAATAGCTTTCATTCCTAGTTGCTTTGCAATCGGTATTGCTTTTGGGGCTATTCTTGTAAACAGACCCTGAACAACATCACCTAGTCCATCTCCGTAGGTTGCTCTGTATACAGGTAATCGAGAGTTTATTACCCTGACCATGGTAGGTCCACGTTGAGTACCATGCACGATCATTGTTATTATTAATTGTTTTTATCACTAATTACATACTTAATCACTATGATACTCATCGGCGATTTCATTAATAAGGGATCGATACACATTAATATCCATGATGCCGCCACTAAATAATCGTTTGCAAATATCAGCTACTTCATTAATGATTTCTGGGGAATTATTACCAGCTCGTTTTCCTCCGATGAGAATTTCTAGTCGATCGACATCAGCAAGGACATTATTGGGGCAAGTAATAAGACCACTTCCTAAACCACTTCCAGTTGCGCCAGGATCGTCTTGATCTTCTTCTTCTTCACTTGGTTTCGGTGGTTTCTTTTTACTTGGTTTCGGTGGTGTTTTTTGTGGTTCTGGATAATCACGAAGTGATTGCTCAAATGGTTTTGGAGGTTTTTGTAATTGTTTCATTTTTTCTCGTCGTTCTTGTTCTCGTTGTTGTCGTTCTTGTTATTCTTTATATTTTTTTGTTTGTTCTTTATATCGTTGTTGTTCTGCTGGTGTTAATCGTATAAAAAAATTATAACTATCTATTGCATAAAGATAATCAGTATATCTTGAATCGCTTTTTCTAGCCTGATTAACGTTATCGCGTATGCGAAATATCCATTTGTACCAATTATCACGATCTATAGGTTTATCAGCATATTCAGTTTTTAAAAACTGTTTTCGATTATTATAACTATCCTCAGCAACCTTAGCTAAATCCATTGGATCTTTAGTGTTTTTAATAATATCAATAACATCTTCGATAAATTTGTCATTTATGTTAATTCTTTCTTCTTGTTCCTTTATATCACCTATTTCAGCACCTTCAGGTTGATCTTCATCCTCAGGTATTTCCGGGACTGGCATCGCAGCAGCTATTTCGGCTGGAAGTTCACGTAAAATTTCTTTTGTCTTTTTTGTTCTTCTTGCTATTTTTTCAGTTGCTTCAGCGGTTTTCTCTAACACAGGTTGAATACCTTTAGTGGTCTCAGTGATAGGTTTAAATAATTTTTTGTATCCTCTTCAAATTCAACTTGAGATTCCTGACGCGATTGTAGTTGTTGCTTAACAGAATCACGAACGGGTAGATATTTTTTAATTGCCTCTAGTCGCTCTCGAGCTAATTTAACTGAGTGTGGTTCTCCAATACTCATTATTGATAATATCTATACTGGCTGTTTAATTTATAGCAGCAGAGAGGGTGAACGACAAACGCGTAGTGACCAGATTGTGAAAAAATCTGGTCAATTAAAGAAGTTTTCATTATTAAGGCAAAAACTTCTTTTTTCAGCCTTCGTAGGAACCCTTAATTTTCAAAAATAAGGTCTCTACAAAGTTGTAGGGTTCACCCTCTCTGCTGCTCCACAACATAGCATTGTCTCATACGTTTCTGACCTATATAATTGCATTTTAAAGTTAAATCTTAAATAACATAATACCTAGGCTTTGCTTTATATGACTTGTATATTTTTCTGTATATATTTGCTGGATGATTTACGAAAACAGATAATCTAATAAACTGGTACTTCCCAGACATAGCGATGTCCGCCATTGTTTCCCTGTTACTGGTACACTTAAAGTTTCAAACTCATTTTATGAGGAAATAGTATACAAGAGGCAGTTAAAATATCCAGATCACCGATTTTATTCTTAAAACACAAATTGCTATATACATACTAGGCCTATTGTTAAAGTTTAGAAACACAAGTTTGTATGTTTTTGTCATCGAAGGATAACGCGTAAATCGGGTAGTGATAGGGGCCTTAGTTGCCAACTCGGGAAATGGTTAATGGTCAATCAGCATCAAAACACATGCCTGTGAATGTGCAAGAGGTTGTTTGTCAGTGTAACTGATACCAGAACTAGGCCTAGCTACTGATGACTTAAAGAATACCTTTCGCTACAACACAATACTAGAATTAACCTGTCGAAGGCGAGGGGGCATCTCAAAAGGTATAATTTGTCAATGTACCTCTAAAAAAAATCGTAGGGCGAAGTCGTTTTCGCTTTCCTAACAGAAGGAGGCGAAGTTTACATTTTTTAGGTGACTTAATCGCCCACTTCGCCTGGTAGCGTGACCTCTGTCCTATGTCCTTTCCTGACATAAATTCCTGAAATGTGACAATTTATGTAGCAAAGGAGCCTGAAGTCTTGGCTTTGAATCCTTTATCCAGGGTCCCTATTCCTGTCCTTAAAATCAAATGTGCGTTGAAGCATGTTGAGCAGTGGACATCTTTTATTGAAAAAGGTTACATCAGCCTTTTGTGCATGTGACATAAATTGTGTGTTTTGTTCCATCCTTGGTTTCACTGCAGAGGTAAAATTTTCTTTCTAAAATTGCGATTCTTCTTTGAAGACATTATCCAATCACAATACCTTAGGAAAACTACTACCACCTGTCAAATCTAGCCCTACCAGATTGAAAACTTTTAACTTTTAGCTAAAAAACTAAAAGTTATCTGCTCACCTAGGTGGCGATCATGCAGAGTTATCCCCACTTGTTAAAGGGATTTGCACCAAATCCAATGAACATCTCAGTTACTACTTCTGCTTGTGCTAAGAAGCATGCTATCACCACAAGAGACCTCGCAAAAGCCAGAATCAGCTTTTGGAAGACGTACCATTACAAGCTGAAGGAGTCTTTTCACTTCTAAGGAAAGTATACTCCATCAATATTTCCAACTTTTCTCTCTTCCCATGCCAACGAAGTTCTGCCTTTACAATTTTCTAACACTTTGTTGTCTTTTCACATTTAATAGCACTTCCACGTGTAGTCTATGCAACTTCTCCATAAGTTCGGGTTATAATTATTTTTATACGAGTACAATCCTATAGAAAACTCTATATGTGTAATTCTTTAATGACCAGTTAGATACATGCGAGTTTTCTATACCAAGACATTCTTAGAGTCCATGGGTAACCTTTCCAGGTTGTTTGACAGCTTCATAAAATGCGACATTGTGCTGGATTTGCGGGAGAGAGGAGATTTTCCCTTTTTGAAGCCGCTTTTGGGTTATCAAGAAGCTATCTCACATACCTTTGGGATAAAGGGATGTGCCTCCCTCCACCTCTTACCTATTCTCTCCGAAGGTATTATGGTTGGGTAACGTATTGAAAGAAGAAACTAATTTTTTTCTAGTAAAATATGTTTCTTCGCGAATACTTGCCCAGTCATAATACACATACACCCACCCAGCCTCCCCGCAGTTAAATCCACATTGAGTGCGTGCCTTCCGCTGCAGTAGTAACAGAGATATTCATGGGATTTGGCGCCAATCATGTATCAGTGAGAAATTACTCTGTCCGACCGCCACCTAGATGGGCAGATAACTTTTAGCTCTTTTTAGCTAAAAGTGTTGTCTGGGAGGCTGAATTTGCGAGGTAGTAGTAGTTCTAAGGTATTATAATTGGGTAGGTATTCATGAAGAAACAGATTTTTCTAGAATTAGTTTTTCAAATCTCTTATTTCTTAGTTGGAAACAATAAATATTAACTAAATATTTAGCAGGAATTTAGATACTTTCAAGATGTCACACGTTCTTCTGTATAGGGTCTTGTTATATCTGTGAGGAAAATTTGAGGATTCTTCAAATTTCAGAAATTCTTCGTTTTCTTTTTTAAGATCAAAGATATTACCAGGAATAGTTTTCAAAGTATGAAGTTATTTTTCACTCAATGGCAAAGTGAACAAAACTACTGAGTAATGCAATATATCCTGCCTGGTGTATACATAATATGTGAACAAGTTTTGTAATACATCAAAGCATTTTAAACTGTTCTTTAGAAAGGAACAAAAATAAGGAAATTTGCAAAATGTTCCAATGCAATATCAAGCTTTTACACCAGAAAAGGCATATAGTTATGGCATGTGTAGAAATATAAACATGTATGGGGGTCGGGGGAAGAGACCTCCGTATTGGCCTTCAAAGGCAAAACAAAATACCGTACCCTCATCACCCCCCCAACCACTACCATCGCCGGCCCAGATAATGTAGAAATAAGGAGTTATGGCCCTCACTTGGTGGTTGAACCCAGATTCCTCGGAGCCAAAAGACCAATTACCAAATCTAAAATCAAGCTACCTTGGCAAGCAGTGGTGAAATGTTTGTTGCAAAAAACATATCTGGTTTATGAGTGGGAGAACTTGGACTTCCCTTGCAGTGATTTGTTCCCATCCTTTTCTTGATATTAAGTGTCATTCATTGATCATCTTGTCATGCCTACAATGGAACAATCGACAAATATCTCGACAACATTCTGTTTCATAGAGAAGAAAGTTAACACTGTTATGTGTACAGAGAATGATCTAGTTTCGTTATTGCTTGTGGAATGCCAGCTTACTCAAGGATGTATTACTTCCCGATGAAACGAAGTACTGTAGTTGTAAAGTGAGACTGCTGTCAGGCCCAGTACTATCTGTGGGGAGGCTGCTTTGAGCAGGAAAAGATAGACATCATTGAGATGTCAGGATCGCTCCCCCCCCCCCCTTGCTGGCCTAGGTTTCTAGGTAGCCCATTTTATTTCAAAGAAATGTCTTAATATAGTTATAACTATAAATGAAATGGGCACAATCGCTGAAAGTGGTTGATGATTGGGAGTACAGTTTGTTGCCAATAGTTGTGTTTGGTGGATTACTGTAAAGTTCACTTTAAAAAGGAAAGGGAAGAATTCCACCTATGCACTGCCGTTTATGTGGAAGGGTTATGAAATCAGAAACCAGGTTCTGCCAACCATGTGATTGTGATTGGTGCACCACTAGCTAGTACATATAGAAATAGGGCTAGATAACATCTATGGTTCATATTACAACAGTTGCTAATGTCTCGGCTTCCTATCTAGAATATTATTTTTAGAGACCAGAATCAATGCATATACCCATTCATTGTTCATACACAACTAGAACATGTATCACACAACGTTTATGAAGTATTGCCGGAGTTTTGGCCACCTTGACACAGGAGTCGCGTAGCACTGCATCAGCTTCGGGAGCAGCTCAACTATAACACACGACCAATGCAGGATTTGCTCGGCTTAGGGCAGCAGAGAATGTAGCGGTGATCATGGAGCCAGAATTTGGCTGCTTGGGCGCTATTGAAATCGAGGAACCCGAAGTCCGTTTTGTTCTTGAAATGTAGCGCCGAACTCTGCGTCATTCCCGAAAATGTTGACCTTGATTGGTATCGTCCTCTTCATGGTGCCAAGGAAGTGTTCGATGTTGATGGCACTTCACATGTCCTTAGCACGTTTCGCCCGAAGAGGAAGACCCACTTGAACTTAATGACAGAATGCCGAGATACCAAGCCCGAGGTGATCACCTGATCTTAAATAGTCAAATTACCCACACGCACACTGCCATCCTTCTTGCGGCCTTTCCGACAGATAATGGGTTTCTCATTCGCATTAAGTTCCTCTTCAACGATGTGAAGAAGGGGCAGTGGATAGTAGTAGATAAGCATGACCTGGTGAAGATAGAACAACACAAGGGCAAAAAGGCGATTGAGATTTCTGGACGTGAAACAAAGCCTGGACACCTTACTGGCATCGACAAGCTATAACATGAAAATGCTTACCGAGAGCCCTACACCGACAATCTGACCAACTTTGAGGGACGGTGGTCGAAACTGCTTGTGATAAAATACTTTGTAAAAGCCCTAGGAGGACAAGACCTAACAGAGGCCCGTCACTAAAATTTTGGGATGTGGAAAAGGCGAGTCAGCGAGACAAGTGCAACCGTCAAAGACGAGACTGATCTGGAAAAAAAATTTCAATCATCCTGTCGTTCTGTAAGAGGGCGACAACATTTACATCAGCGGTCTCTACTGCTGGTGGAGGGACGTATGGTTAAGCCTCACATCCATAATGGCCTCATGTGGCATGGGGACCCTCGCTTCCCAGTGGCTCGTCCTGTTAATTTTCCCTCCGACAGCACAGAACATGGCCAAAGGCGGTTTGGGTTCTTGGTGGGGACCCCCAAAAATGGATCCTCAGCTCATAGACAGTTCGTGCTGGCCTGTGCTTCAGAACAAGGGTGAGGTATCAGCAGATTATCATGGCCTGCAGTAAGTACACAGACACCTCAACAACTGGCGTCCAATGTCTTTAGCGAGAGAAAGGATGGAAACCCACCCCCACGGCAATACTGGGGGATATTCAGCGGGCATGCGTCGAGTTTTTGCACATAGATATCTCTGGATAAGCCCCGATAAATACATGGTGTCTAAGATCGGGAGCCCAGACATGGTCGCTTACTATCCCGCAAGTTTCTTTGGTCACGGAGAGTGCATACCATACTTAGAGGTTTGGCCACCCTGCAACGGAATGAACCGTATTTGTATTAACGAACCACTAACTTATGACCTGATGCTGCATTGTTTCGCGGGTCTAGAGGACAAGCAAATTAGTGGCTTCGACCGAAAAACAACGTGTATGTTGGCTGATTGCCTTGCCCGGAGGCAGTTGTATGTCAAGGGACACCACCTGTAATTCTTCGCGCGCATACATGAGTTTAATTGCTGCACCAATAGGGCCAAGCAGATAATATAATGCGTGCGAGTCGGTTGTAGCAACCGCGTGTTCTGGCCTGTAGACCTGCCACTCAAAGTTGGTGATTCGACGTTGCCTGCCCTCAAGTTGTCCTGTGCATACAGATACCGCACAAAGGCATTTGAGGGCAGGTGCTTCTCTTCCAGATCAACATTACGCGTCTCTGATTTTCCGACTGTCCCCGCACCGCCGTTAAAGAATGGCATCATTACGTGTTTCGCTTGTAAGCCGTGTTGCCTCGTCGTTTAGGGTGGCCACAATGGCTGGCAGTCGTCAAATCCACTCGGTGATACGCTTTACAGTCTTACTCTCATAAAGCAATATTTGCTGGCGTACTGGTGCCCAAACAGCCTCAAGAGCAGAGTGCGGTTGAACCTCTTCATAATGTCCTGTTCACGATGGACGCTAGCCTTACCCCCACCTCACCTGCACGCCTTACTTAGCAGTTATAGCAACATCGGTGTTGGCGATTTTGGAAGCCTCCTTTGTGATGAAGATCTCGGCCTTTTTGTAACGACTGGCGTTATCATCCACGGCCAGGGCATGTGTGTATATCGCCAAAACTTGTGGTCCAGCTGAAACAAGAGCTCATCTTAGGGCTCCTCGTTAGGGGCTGGAATGTCAAATCACGGCAGGTAAATCTACCATATGGGCAGCTTTTTGAGCCACACCATGGCAACATTTTATGTGACTTTAGCGGCTTCTGCAAGCTTTTTGACCACTACCACGCCCTTCTTGTAATTTCATGGGCCGTAGTATATTGCCAAAAGCTTAGTATCCATTTCGTTTTGTTTTGATTTCCCTTTGGCTACAAATCAATAGCGCATGCTCAAACTCGACAGCAAAACAATGTCCAACCGACTACAAAGATTTGTTCGTATATCTGGGGCTTAGGCGAGCTTGGGCTCGGGGCCGATCTGTGAAATGTTATTCTTTCCAACAGGCACCAGAAAGTACTCAAGGACGACTTCTCTAACAACCTAAACATTATTTTGGCGAGCCTTTCGTCGCGAAGCCACCCACTGAGATAGTCGAGTCGCTCAAAACTCTTGTGTTGGAAGTCGGCCTGCACAGCTTGAAGGGCTTCTGATGATCTGTAGTGTCGCTCGCTTTCTTTCACGGCATCTTTGGAATTCGGCAGTGAAAAGAGGTTGTTGTAGCCTGTAAAGGCAAGGGCGTTGACGATCTCCTAGACGACCACGAGTGCAACTGTGGTCATCGGACAGGCCTGTTTCATTATGTTCGCCTAGAGAATGCCCTGTTTTATCAACTTATCTTGTTGTGCCGTATTAAGGGTTTCAGCCTTGTCTAATGAAAAGTGCGGGCACAGGCGGACCCCAGACGCCTTTTTTTGCAGCGCATTAACCTGCTCTCGCACGGTATGAAGGTGCAGGAGGCTGCAGAAGTTGAAACTACGACGCCCAATAAAATAGGAGGCATCGCCTGATAAGTCGTTTCGTTGGCGGCTTGCGTGTCGGCAGTTCGGCGCAGTTTTAGAACGGCCGCAAGTCTTTCTCATAAGTGTTCTCGCTTGGAAAGCGTCTCATATTAGTGACCAGGGTCACTTCCTGTGATGGTACCATCTCCGCAGCTTGTCCTAATCTAGCTCAGGGGCCACCATTTCTGCTGTTTCTTTGGTCTTCCCTGCTGCTCGTCGTTCTTTCATCAAGGCTGCCAACGGTCACGATTATTTCCTTTACTTACTTGTGCCACTTCCTCTGACAGTACTGTCACCGCTTCTGCGGGTGCTGCGGTCTTCGTATACTACAGTAGTTCCTCTGACGCAACCTTGCCGTATCCATTTAGAGCAAGATTCCCATGCTACTGGGAAATTGGGAAAAGGTCGAGAGAAAGAATAGGTTTATTCCCAACCGCCGGGAATACCCTCGAATATTGCAAATATCGATCAAAGGCTTAGGAAACCGGAAATTTTCAGGCGCCACTTTATCACACACACCTCAAATAAAGCTTTGCTTCCCAAGTTCCATTTTGATACGCAAAGTTTTAAAAAAAAAATATGTATTGTGATAAACCTTTGCTTAGTACTTAATAGTTCGCACAGAGAACACGTTATTTATTATCGTTCGTAGTAACCTTCGTCTTTCTTAATTCGCCTTTGTGGTGAATTTTAATCTCAGACCTTGCAAAATACTTTAGGGTTTATTCTAAAAAAAAATTTTGTGGGGACTCCATCTCTAGAATTGGGAATTGTTATTTCAAAATGAATATTTGGGGGAATGTTTAACACACAGTCTTATGGTTTCTAACCTCCAATCCTTCGTCACTCTTAATTTTGATTGCAATTTGTATTCAGATGACAAAATTAATATCATAAGGGTTTGTTTGTAGTGTAAGTCAAAGTTAGTTACATAATTTTGTTTTTTCTCAGGTAGAAAAGTTGTCTTCCTAAATAGCAGAGATGGTAGAATTTGCTTTTTGTTGTGTTCTTGTCATAAATATATATTTTTTTAATAACAAGTCATTAACATAAAACAAATGTATATGTTTATTGATCAAACATATTATAGATTTAGGTTGAATTATTATATTTGTGTTACTCACAAGTGTTACTGCAATAAAGATGACCTACGATCGTCTGGCACCGTTAGTTCAAATTACAATCCTGTTCGGCTTTAAAGGATATGAATCTTTGCAGCATATTTTACCAAGCAGACATGTGTCCTAGAATACAGTATTGAACACTGTTAAAAGCTATAGTCTCTTTACAATGCAAAAAGCTTAAAACATAATTTCCTAAATCAATCATTTGGTTCGTTAGAAGTGAAGTAGTGGAAAGAGTCATTTAGCGTTTCACGCTAGAGCACATATCTCCCAAGCACATCTTGGCAGACGAGTCTCGGGTTGTATGTTGAATATCAGTAGTTCAAAACACAAAATGTGTGTATCGATCATTACCACTATGTATTGTCAACTATCAAAATGACTGGTTTAAAAAAAAACATATAATTAAAGAAGGAACGCGTATCCGTCGCTACAGTGGCGTCACTAGGGGGGTGCGGACCGCACCGGGTGACACCATCAGAGGGGGTGACACCAAAATGACTGTCTATAAAATCTTTGAATTTTTGTGCAAGAAGGGGTCCATGGGGGTGACGCCATGAGTTACCGCACATGACTGTCTATAAAATTTTGAATATTTGTACAGGAAGGAGGTCCATAGGGGTGACACCATGAGTTACCGCACTGGGTGACACCAACCCTAGTGACGCCACTGCGTCGCTACGAAAATAGTGGAGTTGACTACCCGCTTGTCAGCTTTTCGACAATGCTCACATGTTGGAGAGTCCGAATGTTTACAGGGTTCACGCTAAGGGGTGATTCGGTCGAAATAGTCTCATTCGAGTATGTCATTTCACCTAAACAGGACCAAAATGTGATGTTCAATTCGCCTTGTGTTGATTTCAAGACCTTTCCCCCCTCCCCACCTCATTTTGTTTCAATACAGTGCATTTATAATCGAAGTGATGCATTGACTTTTTGTAAATTTTCCGTTCAAGGAGGAAGGTGGAAGTACAGAAAAAGATGTTTTATGTTCTGTTGACAATGTTAGTGCCCATTTGATGATTTTAAATACCAGAAATTACATTGTTTTCTACGGATTTCCTGCCGAAAATTCACACATGATACAAGAAAACCCAGCGAAAAACTGAATTGTTGTAGCCCAGTATGAACATAATTATGATTCAGTGGAAGTATCCAGGTCCCTTACTAATAAAAATAATCATTGTATCCAATATTTCGTCATACAGACGTATGAAAAGAGGCCTTCTGGTGTGGAAACGGTTACAGAGTTTTAACTCCAACCTATCTTCAATGTTGCCGTTTTTTTATACATCAACTGTAATGAAGCAATACAAGAAAAGTGTTTCAATTTTTACAAACTTCAAATATTATTTCAACAGGATTTTAATCATTTGAGATGAAAATGTGCAAAAATAGTATTTTCAAGTGACTACTTCAAACTTTGTATATCCTCGTCTTATATTTTCGCCAACTTCGGCCTATTCTGGCTAGAGATGGGTAATTTTGCCCAAATATTGAAGTTCAGCTTGTACCCTGATTTATTATGATTAAATGCACGTTAAAGCAATGTCAAACTGAATGGAATGAGGTCAAGATTCTGGCAAGCAAGATTGACTAATATTCGTTTGGAATATTCTAAAATGAAAATTCTGGAGCTGCCAGGCAGCCCTAATTAATAGAGCAGCAGCATCCCTGTACTTAGAAATCTACCAACTACTGGTGTAATTTTCAATGCAGAACCCCTTGCTTTGAGTGTCCTACCTTGTATGTGACTCTGTGTGTGTGTGTGTGTGTGTGTGTGTGTGTGTGTGCGCGCGCGTGTGTGTGTGTGTGTGTGATAAGAATACGTTAATGACAAATTTAGCTAAGTTTATTTGCAAAGCACTGAAAATTAAAGAAAGTACTCTGACACCCTGTCTGACAGATAACTTGATACATATTAAACTAGACAGCGTGAAAAACCGACTCCATGCTAAGACTCTATCTAGGAATACCAGCTTGTATGAATATTCATGAATTAAAAAGTCGAAAGTGTCGCCCGCAGAGTTATTTTCGGGGTGGGGGATGGGTGGAAACATGAAGTGGTCAGGAATTAAGTTTTACAGATGTTGGCCAAAACATATTTAGAGGTGAAATCCAGGAGTACTTGCCCCACCACACCCCGCCCCTATGTGCGAGCGCCCATGATGTAAGTAGTAATGTTATACCATGTAAATATGTCTTCAGTGAAATAATGTACCCAGGGGCGGGCGTGGAACAGATGCGAGCAACTGGCGACCTAGGCGAGCCATGCAGTTAGCGCCCCTCTCCCTCCGATAATCTGGCGACCCATTTAACTTGTTTGCCGATATAGACGGGTCGCCACTGGATGTACCGCATATTAAATAATATGTATTTTTGGTTTGGTGGACTACAGTTATTATTATTATTATTATTATTATTATTATTGATGTTGATGATGATGATGATGATTTTCCTGGTTTGAGGCATCGGTAGCCAAGGTTCCGATATGTTAACCTATCTGTAAATAGGTTAACATATCGGAACCTTGGCTCGCGCAGATGGGTTTGAGACGAAAGGTCTTTAACTGGTAAGTAAAATCACTGCTCTGCAAGAACATGTTCGGGTCTTTCCGACAACTGACGGAAAAGCTGTGGATATTTTACTTATTATTCTAGTTTTTATTTTATATATTTTTATTACAGACGCCACAATGTGTTCCGATTGTACGAACACCTATAGAATTGCCTCCCCTACCGGAAATGGATATAGATTGTTTACATGTTGCGAACGGCCACTTGATGGATATCAAATTACTGTTGCATTCTGAAGGATAACCAAAGCAGTAAACAGTACATGGAATAACCATTTGTGGTACTATTTGAATCGTACTAATCATTTCCAGTCATGTAAGATCTCAGTGATCTCGCGCACTGTAAATGCAACAATTTGAACACCGTCCATCGTTACCCAGTTATGGCTGGGTATCTTGCCTGTCAGTAAGTTCTGGAATTAGGTCAACAATTTTAAAGCCGATATAATTTTTAAACATGTAGTACTCAGTAGAACCATTTTTAGTGGGGTTGTCTTAGTTTTAGTTGTTTGGACATCGAAAATTTGTACAGTATTTATCACTCGGACAGTTTAAAATACAACGAAGTTTATGTTAAAAGCTTTCCATTTTTGAGGTAAAAAAATAAAGGAAAGAATTATCTTACAAGGAACTCCTGTAAAGAATTACAGTGAAGGAAAGGAATATGGAAGTTCTTGAATGCTGATCTGACATCGTGCACTACAACAGTAGCAGTTCAGCTTATACAAGCTACAAAAATGAGTAAAGCAAAAGGTTCAAAGCGGCATTACTGGAAAGGTACAGACTTCCGCCGTGAGTTGTCATATCGAGAGAAGAAAGTGGCAGAGATTAAACGTGAGAAGATGAGAGGTTATGCAGACCATAAGCCAATTCCTCGATACATGTTAACAGTAGATACATCTTTTGCAAGAGGAAATCAGGATGTTTTGAAGCTTGTCCTTAAAGAACTAGGCTGGAAAGAGGTAAAAACTGATTAAACAAAAATTATTTCTTCATGAATGCTTTATTTTGGAAGTCTTGGAAGATTCATGATAAATTGTTAATGATATCTGGTAAAGCTCAAATTATTAATTAATAAGTTGTTTCCAGCCACAAAAAAAATAATCGAAAGAGAATAACAATAATCATCATAATAACACTATTTCATAGGTGATAATCTGCTTCAATCATATCACCTGTAGCCACCTGTGCATAGATTTTCTTGTTTTACATGAGAAATGTATAAGCAAAACAATATCATCAACAATACGGCGTAACAGTCTCCTGTACATTACTGAAAGCAGCTGTTTTATTGATTGATAAGTGACTGTACTTAGAAAAGAAACTTTGATTGGTTCATTCATAAAGCATGAAAGTTCATGTTGGGTCACAATGGCAAGAAAAACACACCCATGATAGTAGTGACTGGTTAAGCAAGTTTATGCATATTCATTGCGTGGCTCGCAATGATTATAATACTAGTAACAGTGACAGCAGATTCTGAACAGATTCTTGCAACTGATCATAAATCTGGTGAATGTCAGTTAAAATCTTGTGAAAAAATGTAAAATTTCCATCATGAATGTCAAAATATTAATTGTGATTATGTTGTAATTCATATACTAGAGACGGTTGTGACAAATTTACTGATATTCATTATCAGAATCTTAAAACAATGATAAAATATTTATCCTAGAATATAAATTGTAATTCATTGCTCAGTCACCAGCACAGTAATAAGTTCTTAAGTTTTTATTATAAAATTATTTTGACTCATTCTTACCCTAGGTTCAAAATAATCTTGCTGTTGGAGAATAGTTAATATTTTAAGCATAATATTTGGGTACATGTATTATTTGATCTTCATATAACCACCAGTCATGCCATGATGACAAAAACCATTGTGGCCCATATGAAATTCTTGGTGACCCCTCCTGAAAATCTTAATAGAGGCAGTGGTTTCATCAGATTGGGTCCTAGATTGAACCTTTGTGGAATGATTTCACTGAAAACAAGTTTTGAATAAAATTTGGAATTAAAAAGTTTGGAATAAAAGGTATTGTGTATACATGCTTGTAAGTTGAGTCCAACTGCAAACTGCACAGACCCAGATCTGCTGTTGCATAATGCACCGTTAGATATGGTTTTGTACAATTTATTAGGAGTAATCAGTAGAACAAACAATATTGACCCTGATATGTAGGGACAATATGCTATGGCAGATCAGGATCTTTGTTGTTTGCAGTTTGACTTGATGACAGATCCGGGTCTATGCAGAGTGCAGTTGAACCCAACGTCTAAGCGAGTATTGGATAGTATTTTAAGGGAGCAACAGTAGCTCAGTTGGTCGAGTGTTGGACTCCTAATCCAACTGCCATGGGTTCAATACCCATCCAGGCCAGTGCAGGACAGCTGTCTCCATGTGTCCTTGGAAATGAGACTCAGGTCCTATTTCCTCAAAACAATATAGACAATAATGTGTTAAAAGAGCTGTTAAAACCAACAAAAACAAGAAACAAACATATTTTAAGAAATTGTCAGAATGGTAAATAAAGATAGTCCTGAATGTTATTAATAGTTTCTTCCCTTGTTCATGTCCAGAATTTACATTGCATCAGGCTGGGAAAGTATCAGTGGGAAGTAAAGAAAAATGGAACTGTCTTTTCATTCAACTTTGTTATAATGGAAGATTTTTTTTTTTTAACAGTTTTTCATGTGCAGTTTAATCTTGTTTTTCTAATGAATGTGATGGTTACTTTAGGCCATGTTTGGTGGCCTAAGTGGTTAGAGCATCAGCCTCGGACGTGGGAGGTGACTGGTTCAGACCTCAGCCGAGTCATACCAAAGACTTATAAAAATGGGACTTGCAGCTGCCTCACTTGGCACTTAGCATTAGGAGGTTAAAGTCAGGACTGGTTGACCTGGTATCAGGATAATGTTACTGGGTGGGACATAATGCTGCTTGTCTGCAGCATGATGCCCCATCCTAGACATCATTATAAACTTTCACACTGCAGACATTGTATCGATATAACTAAAGTTGTTAAAGCTACATTAAAATTGCATAAAACACACATACACTGTATATGTGTCTATACTTGTTTATAAGTCAAGTCATCACATCATGTGCCAGCAGATCTGGGTCTGAAGGGTTTGTTAGCAGTAATCAGTTGACCATATAACATATACCCTGAGCTACTGACACATTATGCGATGGCAGGACAGGGTCTATGCTGTTTGCAGTTTGACTTGACTTATTAACAAGTATATATGGTACTAATGTCAGACGTTTAAAATTGTTTAAAATAATACAGTTTGCACAACCACTATAGTCTTGGTTGGAGGATAGCAAACAACTATTTTTTGATCGCTCTAGTTTGACATAAGAACCAACCAGTTAACATAAATTAGTAAAAATGAACATGGCAATCTAAAGATTTAAAATGGGAACACATGTATTTTGATATTTAGTCAGTAAGATTAGTCTATATATGTATTTTCACCTTTCATTTTGTTTTGATGAAAACTTGTAACTTGAGTATAAATTCATAGCTACACAAGCCTTCGCCCAGATACTGCTGGCAAAATGTAGGCTGTACAAAAATGTTTTCATATTTCTTTTGTCACCACTTTGAGCATGCAGTAATAATACTGTAAGATTTTAAGTCAAGTCAAACTACCATCTACATAGACCCTGATCTGCTGTTGCATAAAGCACCATGAGATCAGGGTCTGTATTGTTTGTTCGATTGATTACTCCTAACAAACTGCATAGTCCCAGATTTGTGGGCAAATTATATGATGGCAGATCTTGTTCTGTGCAGTTTAAAGTTGGACTCAATTTATAAGAGAGAATTTCCTTTGTTACCACTTTGACCATGCAGTATAGTTACCATATATACTTGCCTTCAAAATGAGTCCAACTGTAAACTGCACAGACCCAGATTTGCTGTTGTTAAATGTGCTGGCAGATCTGGATCTGTGCATTTTGTTACGAGTAATCATTAGAACAAAAAACATAGACCCTGATCTGCAGGCGCATAATGCTACAGCAGATCTGGATCTTGTTTGCTTGCAGTTTGACTCGACTTATAAGCAAGTATATTCAGCAAGTTTTGTGTTTCTCTTTAGTTTCCATATGGTCGGAAAAATGAGTCCTGTGATATTCACTGGCATGCCGTCAACTTTGAGCAGAATCCAGATGTCATTGGTGGGAAAGTCAACAAGTTTCCAGGTGAGCAGGAGAAAATCCTTAAATATCATTAATGTAATTAGTCCTACTGCTGTTGCATAATGCACTGGCAGATTAGGGTCTGTATTGTTTGTTCTATGATCCCGATCTGACAGTATATTATGTGACAGTAGATGTTTGTCTGCGCAGTTTGCAGTTGGATCTGACATATAAGCAAGTTTATATATCGGCAAAAACAAATATATTTATCTTCTTAATGTAGATCCTTTTGTAATATTGATTGTTAAGTAATACAGCAGTGTCACAAATATACAGGTGTGTGTGTATATATATATATATATATATATATATATATATATATATATTAGAAAAACTTGGTTGTTGAAAACCTATCTTTATTTTCTGTACATAGGGGTGGATTTATCAAGTGTCCTTAGCCTTTTTATCAGATATGTCATATTTCCTGCAGTTGATTTTGCATCCTGTCCAGTCAGTAACACTCTGTAACCCTCCCACCACACACCAACCCCTTTCCTTGCATCTCCCTTACCCTGACGGATGCACTTATGAATCATCTACAGGTACACTGTTTCATTTTTTTTACCAAGAGATTTTGGATTTTTTAGCCACAAGTTTTTGTGAGTGGATGTGTGTATACTGTATGTACTTGCTTATAAGTTGTATCCAACTGCAAACAACATAGATCCTGATCTGTTGTCTTTTAATGTGCTGGCAGGTCAGGGTCTTTATTGTATGCTCTACTGATTACTCCTAACAAATTCTCATCTGAGATCTACCAGTACATTATGTGATGGCAGATCTGGGTCTGTGTAATTTTGCTGTTGGACTAGATTTCTATGTGAGTATATACATTAGTTGCTATTCAGACACTATGTGAAAGGGACAGTTTTTAAGCGCAAATTGAATGCTACATACACCTGCCTAATATAAAAATTCATAAAAAGTAAAATACATGAGTGATGTCAAAATGGTCCATATTTTTTGTGTAGGTATAATAAAGCAAAACGTAGGAATATCATTCACTTGACCTGACAAGTCAATGGAAGTTCATAGAATAAAATGTTTAAAACAACCCAACCCAAAATTTATACATGCATTTTTCTTCTGAAGGCCATTTTTGACAGCATGTGATGCTCAAAGTGCAAATGCAAGCCCTTTTCCCTGGGTGATAATTAAAAAAACATTGAGTACTTCATACCTTGATGCAATTGAAAATGGTTGTCATCCATGCAGCTTTTTGTGATATTCTACTTGAAGCCGTATCTACTGCTATGGGTGTCTAGCTCTGCTTCTAAGCCGCCGACTATCGGTATTTCACTGGCTACATAATGTAAAGTGACAGTGAGAGGTGTACATGCCTGACATCGGTTTCAAGAACAACACAGACCTAAAACACATAATTCACAAATATATCCATATCTTTAATTATTAAAAAATAATATCTCAGACAGTCACATCATAGACTTAATTTAGGAAATTTGCCAGGTACCAATTTACGAAACTGTCCCCTGCCACCTACTGACCCTTCCAGCGGGTGGTTCTTCCATATTTACCTACTCCTGTCTGCTACATGTCACTAAACACATCCACCATTATGGTACTGATTACAGGTACTGATTCTGTCTATGCTTAACACAAGAAAGATTAAATAAAACAGGATACACTGCAAACACTTCCATATTTCTTTATTGCTGTAAATCAATCTTATTTCTGCATAAATGTAAATCTTTGAATGTATGCTCTCAGTTACTACCAAAAACAGCTACATCAGAATGTAAATAAAGCAAAATATACACAATAATCAGAACACATGTGTTCACAAAATTAAAGTCCTTATTTCTGAAACATTATTGCCTAGGAAAAAAGCAGTTACTGTCCATTTAACGTAACTTAAATGGAGCAAGATATTTCATGTGAAACAAGTAAGGGCATGTGCACTTGTCCCAAAATACAAATCTTTTGCCTAGACATATTAAAAACAAAAGAAATAAGGCACAAACATATTTTTTTGTTCAAAAGGTTTAATTTTTAAGTGTTTGTTAATGTCAAGACATATACTATTTCTTGCTCAGCTATGGCAGCATCAATACTTCCATCAGCAAGAATGGAAAGTAATTTACTGGAATTCAGGTTGTCCCTAAGGCTAACTTTTCTCATGAATCAATCAATTGACAGAACAAGGTCTGTTGCCTTGAGTCTGTTCTTATAATTAGCACCAAGTTTAAAACCGTTTTTATCCTGGAGTGCACACGGCATTTCTGAAAAGTTATTGGGGCAGTGTTTACTGGCCCAGTGGCTGTGGTAATGGCTAAACGAAACCCTTGTCTCATTAACAAAATCATGGGGGAATAATTCATTTCTGATCATAGTGTAAATATTTGAGACTTTTTGGGGCTGTATGAGAGTCCTCATTTTATTTGTTTATATATTTAAATTCATTCTTATTTGGTTTTAAAATGACTTTTCTTGGTGGAGTGTTAGAAGTTTCAGGGATTTTCTGCACATGCTGTTGAGTGACATGATTATACTGTGCTTCGCAGGCTTTATGAGGTCAAAAACTGCCATGAGACTTGCCTGAATAAATCCTGAATATGTCAGTTCATTTGACTTATACACTGGCTAAATTTCCAACCAGTGCCAGTTGGGGATTTTGTCAGCAATAAATTTAAGCATGGATAACTGAATGTGGCTGAAAATTTCTCTGTCTCTTAGTCTTGTAAATTTAAAAATTTTTTCCTTCCACAGAGTCTGGCTTATGTATGTTTGGTGGAATAGTTACCTCAGACACAGTGGCAGCCTACATTTTATTCCTCCACTTTCATGTGAAAGTTTCTTCTCTGATTCTTCTTTATGACCTTTCTTGTGAAAATAATTTAGTAAACTCATTTTATCCCAAGAGAAAAAAAATCACTTCACATGACAATTACTAATTTAATCATTACATATATTTTGTGGTTTAGATGCAAACATAGACTGCTACTTTAGCATAATGTTTTCACTTCGAACACAATTCTGCAAATATAAGTCGATAATTAGTAAGTATAATTAGTAAAAAACTTGAAGACTGATTGCTGTCATTTAATCAGTTCATAAAGAAACGGACACTTACATTGATGAAGTGCCGTTAATTATTTCTATTGCTTTTTTGACTCTGTGGATTGCAGTCAAAGGGTCAACTGCTCAGGAATACCTGTGTTGAGAAAATACTATAACAAGGTTGTTTAAAGCACTGATAATTAATCATGCAGGATTTGTTTGAAGTGTTTTGATTGGCTGATAAGTTGGTTTCTTAGTCCAATATGCTGTCAAGCAGTAAACAGAACTTGTGCACATGTGAAAGTTACCAGTGTCCACTTACTTTAGTGTAACAGGATGTGAATGAATAAATGGAGGTAGATTCAAGTATTTAGAATGCCTGGAGGGCATGAATGGCCAGATAAAGGTAGATTAAAGTATGTAAAATTTGCATTTTCCCGACTTGTTTTAAAATAGGAGAAAGCTCTTGCCCCTGAGTAGGGCCTTGGAAAATGTTACTTGTCCAAATTTGAAAATGTATAGCCTTGAATTCTGGGCTATAGGATTTTATCAGTGCTAGAGTTTGTCAAATTTTGACATGTGGAGGAATTCTGAAATTTGAGAAATTATCTGTAAAAGAAAAAGAGACAGAAATTCCAAAGTAATTGGAAATGTATGGATGGGGATGAATGAATGCATGGATGGATAGATGGATGGATGGATGCATGCATGCATGTATATATGTGTACTTATGAGCATTGCAGTTACTTTCTCCTTTTCTTGAAAATTGAAAAAGCATTTACCGTATATACTTGCATATAAGCCCGTTCGCGTATAAAGCCGACCCCCCCCCCCCAACTTGACTAGGTAAAAATATGAAAAATTGCATGACCCGCAGATAAGCCGACCCCACCTTCTTCAAGGCTTTATTTTTTATTTTAAATTAAAAACCTATAGAAAGTTAGCTGTTTTTTAGGATTTTGTAATATAAGTAGTTTGTGGGAAGAAGTAACATTTTTCATTCATACTGTTTTTGATAAGTAAATAATAACCATTATCATTCCTAATTCAATATATGAATTCAATTAACAAGTGAATAAAAGAATCATACAGATGTAACTGAAGTCTTTAATAGGGAAACTCATTTACAGTTTTTAAGGCTTCAGGGCATTAACAGATTTGACATTTATCGACATAGTAAATAGAATTTAATTTATTGATCAATTAACTAATGTAATTATTTATTGAAATTAGTAATTATTTAATTCTGTCAACTGTATGTTTATTTATTGGTATACATAATTATGTTATGTACCTAAATTTGCTCTCACAAAAACATACAAGAATTAGTGAACGAAAAATTTTTGTGAGCAAAAGTGAAGGTACAAAAATTATTATTTTATATGGTATGATTGATAAGGACAAAAAATATATCTTTTTAAATTACTCACAGATAAGCTGAATAATTTAGAAAAATAAATGCATGGTAGAAGGGAGGTCAACTTATCTTTGGGACAAGCTCTTAACATGAACATTTTTAACTTGTTGACTACAGCTGTATATTGATGTTGATTGCTGAAGATGAGATCATATGCCTACCCTGAATCCCCAGGATATTCTGTACTGAAACCCCATATGAATATGACCATCAATTCAGATGTGGTAATATAACAAACTATTGAATATGGCTGACTTATGGGTCAGCTTATGTATGGGTCTTGCCCTTTTTAATTTTTTACCTATTCAATTTTGGGGGTCGGCTTGGACACGAATGGGTTTATACAATGGCCATCTTGAAAATCTTGTTATTGTTACTCCTCCTGCATGGATGACCATGTCAACATGGGGTTTTCACTGAAAGACTTATTATGATGTCTGGTTGTTCCTAAATGACAATGGGGCCTATCTGATGTCCAATATGGCTCCCATGGCAGCCATTTATAGTGACATGGGTTTTCACCAGAAGGCTTTGGAATGGTCATTGTTGGCCTTAATGAAATTGGTGCAGATTGGATATTCAGTATGGTCACCACAGTGACATGGGGGTTTATTAAACAACTTATGTTTTCTAGTTGGTCCTAATGGTGCCATTCAGACATTCACTATCCTGGCCATGGTGGTCATCTTGAAATTTTTTTTATCACTATATGTCTTGAAAAGATGGTTGTATTGGTATGGGGTTTTTGCTGAAAGACTTCTTATGACGTCCACTTGGTCAGAAATGAGAATGGTGCTGATCCAGCTTCTGATATGACTGCCACAGTGGCAATCTTGAAAATCATGTTGTCACTACATCTCATAGTTGGCTGGTCATATTAACATTTTGCTTTCAACAATAGACTCCTTATGGTGTCTTGTTGGTACCCAATAGAAATGGCGCCAATCTGATTTTGATTATTGCTAGCATGGTATTCATTTTGGAAATCTTGGAGTTTCCACCAGAAGACTTCTATGATGCCTTGTTGGTCCTAAATGAATATGGTGCCATGCTGACATCCAATATGTCCACCGCAGCAGCTGCCTTGAAAATATTGTCATTGCTAAAGAGCACCAAAGATGGTTTCAACATTCAGTATTTGCAAGGAAAGAATGATCATGTCTTCAATTCTGGAAAATTTTTTTCAGCCAGTAGACCATTAGTCCCTTTGAGAGACTCTTATTTTCTTATGAGAATGACAAGAGCTTTGGATTTTGTTTCTGCATGCTTTTGGATTTTGTTTCTACAGATAAAGGAAAAGTATATATATGGAAAGATGCAACAATTGTCATGTTTCCAGTGGTATTCCATGGGTTGGTAGTTTTTCCTGGGGTTTTCCTGTGTTCTTCCATCACCTTATACTGGCCATCATGTATAGCCTATCATGAGTTGAAAAGTGGCATTAAAACCCACAACAATAACAAGAATAACTCATACTATCTATGGAATGAACTCCCAAACATTATTAAAACATATAACTATTTCCTATAGGAGCTGAGAGCATATTAATTAATAAACTTTCTACTTTACGAGTTGTATACATTTAGTAAATTAGTTTATGAAATCCAATTTCATAATTTTTCACAATAACATGTATGCTGCCTTTTCCTGTATGTATGTCATGACATACCATGAATTCTTTCAACATGTCTGTAATTAGTGTTCCAAGTGTCAACACATTTCACACTGGTACCATAATTTTGGTCATGTTTTAGGATCTTTCCCTGTCCTTCATGAACTTAGCCCCTAGGTCATAACATAAGAAACTATTGAGATTCCCTCTCTGTAACCTTATATACACTCACTCTGTATGAAAAGAAATATGTATCCATGCTAATGGTATTGACCCCAAGGTCCATCTGTACCCTTAGGGGCCCATCTCCTTTGTCATAACTTGGAAACTAGTGACCCCTGTCTTATAATCTTATGTACACTACATGTATGTATGTATGTATGTATGTATGTATGTATGTATGTGTGTATATATATATATATATATATATATATATATATATATATGTATAGTATATATATATATATATATATATATATATATATATATATATATATATATATATATATATATATATATAATGGCCAAGGGATTAAATAGTTGATTAAATATTCAACTTTAACAAATATTGATAGTTGAAGATGGAAAACGTTTATGATACTGTGTCACTCTTTCACTGGGCATGCTATGCTATCCTCAAGTGTGTTTGATATTCTCCTTTGTTATGGTAAAATAAGAGAAATATTTTTATCATTATTATCTGTATGATAACCTCATTTATCATATCTTATTATATCTTCAGGCATGACTTGGATCTGCAGCAAGATAAATCTGTTTAGAGTTTTAGATCAAATGAGGGACCTCTACCCAACCGAGTTCAACTTTTACCCCCGCACATGGTATCTTCCAGACCAACTTCATCAATTCGCCTGTGATATGCGCGGTATGATGGAGAAGAAAAAATCCAGATCTACATTCATTGTAAAACCCGATGAGGGATCACAGGGTGAAGGAATTTACCTAATTAGGGACCCTCTAGAATATATATGTAATACAGGTAGAAATCACGTAGCTCAAGAGTACCTCACTGATGTTCTTCTCATTGATAAGTTCAAGTTTGATCTGCGTGTTTATGTAGTTCTGACAAGCTTAGATCCCCTCCAGTTTTATATTTGTGGACAAGGGCTTGCAAGGTTTTCTACAGTTCCATATGAAAATCCAACCAACAAAAATATCCATGAAGTTTTCATGCATTTGACTAATTATTCATTGAACAAGAAAAGTAGTACATTCAATAAGTCAGAAAAAGAAGATGAAGGAAGTAAAAGAACATTAACAAGTGTTATGGCCCGACTTGCCAGAATGGGATTTGACACAGATCGTTTATGGAGGACAATAGAGAGGTTGGTGTGTAAAACTGTGATAGCCATATTACCAGATCTGAAGATAGAATACCAGACCACCCTTCCACCTGGCAAACCAGGGCCATCATGTTTCCAGGTATGATCAGACTTGTTCTAGTAATTAATTTTTTTTTAGCACTATTGGTTAAAGACCAGAGGAGCTTATGCTGTGGCTTGTTGTCCAAAATCCAAAGTCAATTATCTGTCATCCTATATCTGGCATCTGTTGTCCAGTCATTACCTGAGGGACCCCAAGTAGCTGAGTGGTCTAAAGCGCTCTCCGTTATGGATCACTGCCATCTCACCTCTGTCTGCATGGGTTCGAGTCTAAGATTCAGCAAATGTGGATATGTGAGAAAGCTTGCCAGTAGCTTCTCGTGGGTCGGTGGTTCTTTCCGCGGATTTCCCGGTTTCTTCCTCCACCATTAATACTGGCTGCCATGTATAGCCTATCGTGTGCTGAAAAATGGCGTTAAGCCCCACAACAACAACAACAACAACCAGTCATTACCTGATGTTGGTTATTGCTCTGAAGCCACACTGTATGGATTGTCATGAAACTTACAGAGATTCATCCTTGGGTCTTGATGATCCTAAATAGAACTGACATCAATGAGACAGTCGATTGAAAATCTGGTTTTTCCTTCAGTTAACCACGAAGTAGATATTCAGTGAAATGTATTAGTTTTATTTTCTCTGTTGTTTAGAACTAATTTTAAATCATATCCCACAGAAGTTAGTGTCAAAACCTATATACAAGTGGTGCAGTTATTCTTTTTAGTTTTGGTTGAGCCCACATTATTAGAAAGGGAGGCATAACAAACAGTTTTCGGTCACCACAGTGGCACCATCAACATTTTATGAAGATTTTGGTGCAAGTTTCTGTTTGCAGATATTTTAAATACCCCATGGTAGATTCTACTTGATCTGAATTTTTATAAGTTAGGACCACCACATACTCACAAGCCCCTATGATACTAGGGTCAGGGTCACAGTCAGAAAGTAAGGTTTTTGTTTTAGCTTTATCTTCATTTACATTTCCTAAACTTTTTGATAGATTTTCTGCAGACTTGGAGTGAATCATTATGAAGCTTAGATTATTCATTCTGTGACATGAGTGCTTGCCCCTTTTTCTTTAATGTCAGGATCATAATGATAGAAAATTTTTGTTATGGTTTTGCTAAAAGTTTTTTCATTTATTTATATTACCTAAAACACCATGATGGATTTTCTTCAGACTTGTGCAGAATAATTAAGAAGCTATGACAATCCATTATGTAATATGCTTGCTCAACATGATGACCCAGGCCTGCTTGTTATCAGTTAAGTCCAACTGAAAACAACATAGACACTGATCTTACTATGTGAAATGCAGACATCAGAGTGATATGACTGAAATATTAAAGCTACGTTAAAAATCCAAAACACACACACATGCAAAACAGCAAATTATAGATTTATAGAATGAAATATGACTACAACAAAAAAAGATTTAAAAAATGACTATAAAATGTTGTCCTTTATGGGCAGTTGACCATTATATAGAGGTTAAACATATACATATTATTTTAAAAATGGTGTTCCTTGTGAGCAGATTTCCTTTATAAGGAGATGTATGCCAAGAGAAGTTTCAGTGTATTCAGTTTGAACTTTGACTTTGTCATACTGTTACTAATGTGTTGCTTCTGTGTCTTAGACAATGAGTGACTATTATAACACAGGCTTTGACTTGATTCATAGTTTATTGGACAAGCTCTGTCTAGATAATATTACATTAGTATTACATCAGGGTCTGACACCAGGTTGAGTGGGTCTCTTACTTAGTGACTAGGAAAGGGAGATTGCAGGAAACTTTTAACACGAGACTTTAATTTCAACCATAACACAGTATGATTCAGTTATTAACAAATATTAATGTGCTGTGATTTGCTGATTTGGAGTTCACCAATAAGATGCCTCATATGTAAACTCCTCATGATGTATTTTTGACTCCCTAAGGACCAGAGTTCAAATCTCTGATTCTGCCCCTTAAAATAGCAGATCACAAGTCTGCCACCATATTTTTTAATATCTGAGCTAGGCGAAGATAATATTACATTAGTGCAAGGCACCTGCATGAAGAAGGCTTCTTGCTCATTAGGTTTCACTTATTAACAAGCACAATAATAAATTTGCACATCATGACTAGTCGTGATGTTTCTAATCTTTTTATAATGGCCAGAGTATTGTCATAATTGTATTTATTTGCAGGTCTGTTTGTGATAATCTCATAACAAGGTCATGATTCAAACTAGCACCATATTATTGATTCACTATGATAAAACCAATCTGAAGAATGAGTTTTAGTGAAAAATTATGAGATTTACTATGCCTTCATTTGCAATAAAGTTTTTTTTTTAATGTGACTTGCTCATATGCTGGTAAATTCTAAATCTGCAGTGAAAACACATGCTTGGCTTTATACTTAAATTGTTGTATAGTACTTGTTTAAATTGAATTGATATGCACAGTAATAATACTTAAATGCACTGACATAACATCCAATTGAATTGTGTTACGACTCTTTGGTATTTAAACTAAGAAACAGAAAAAACAAACGAACAAGTTTAGTAAAATTCAAGAAATAATTTAATTCTCTATGTTAAAAAATGAAAATTTCAGAGGAACGTACAGTAATGTGGATGAAATCCCAAATAATCCCAAAAGTTCTATCACAAATATAGAGTGTTCCAGATGAATTCCAGTATAATATGTGCTGATGTGCATGTAGTCTTGGATGAGCTGATGTGCCAATAGTCTTGATGTATCACACTGATAAAATACAGACTGTCCTTCAATGAATTCACAATAATCACAAGAGAGTGATTTAGTCCAAAAATGTCAATAAGCAATTCCTAATTTCAGTGAGTAATTTTTAAATAAACGATTCCTCTCAAATTATATCTGAACACAACTGAACTTAAAGTAGGAGCAAAATAATTGTGTTTACTTCAGACTTATATAAAAACTGAAGACACGATCAGACAACTAGGATTTGGGTAATTTTACCCTTAAATTTGTAAACAAGTTCTCTTCTAGAACATTCTAAGGCTAGACCATGAACCCAAATTCAAGTAAACAACCTATTTATAACTTACAAGCAAGACAAAAAAACAGTTATGCCTCAACAGGTCATGTCGGCATGTTTACATTATCTTAAAAGTATTATCTACAGTCATGGAAAAAGTTAGCTATGTAATATCTTGTTTACAATCTACAATCAAGGCCAAAAATTAAATAAACAGTATAGAAATTCCTAACAAACGATGCAGATTAAATATACATAACACATCCACTCACTGAATGTTACTGAGATAGACTGCATGACAAGGGTAATCTAAATATGCATGAAGCAAAGTCAATAAAGGAAGAAAATGCCGAGTTAAATGCAGTGAAACATCACAAATGAACATTGGGCATTGGATGATATAAACACATTGATTAGAAATCATGCAGATTGAAATGGTTAAGCAAAAATATAGGTAAAAACTATCTAGCATAACACACACACTCAGATCTATATATATATATATATATATATATATATATATATATATATATAAATTACAGGTTATTATGGTACTCAATTGTATGCCATTCATTTTAGAATATAGTGACACCTAGGATAAATAATGTATACAGTTGTTGAGAGCAGAGGGATTTTAGTTTACTAAATTAAAGTTTCTTGAAATAAAATTGCAGAATTAGAAATTCTAGACCAGAAACATAATCAGTTTCAAGTCTATTTTTATTTAATGTGGTTTTGGTCCGGGCGGTGGTTTCAGTGTACCAGTGTTATTTATTTACCTGAAAATGGAATTTTAGATGTTTTGTCTTTCTCTGCAGATTTTAGGGTTTGACATACTTCTGTTACAAAACCTCCAACCCATGCTGCTTGAAATAAACAGTGGTCCAAGTCTACGCATCGACAGTGAGCAGGAAGTTTCTCCTGGTGTTGTGGAGTACATTCCTAGTCCCAAGGATGAAGAGGTCAAGGTTGCTCTGGTGCGTGATGCATTGCTGCTTGTGGCCCCACAGAAAAAGCTGCGTGAGCTTGAGAGGTAGTGCCGTTATAATGCAGTATTTTGCTTGCAGTATGATACTGGTTATACGACTTTAAAAAATTTAACAAAACTTAAACATCAAAAATAATAATGTTGATTTTAGTGCCAGATCAAAAGCTGGAAAATTATTCCTATGTCTCTTCTGTACTTTGCAGGCACGATAATAGTTGATAAATTTGATTTGTTTTTATGTGACAATCAGTTGGTAATAATACTTGTACTGGGTTTCTGCTGAAGCATGTGCATAAATAGGGTCTAAACACAATGGCAAATCCAGAAATCAATACAAGTATTATATTCCCAATCATCTTGAAGGCTTTGCTGTATTCACTTCATTATTTAGTTTTGAAAGAAACAAACTTTTACAAAAATATTTTAGACACAAGGGGCAGGAAAACTAGGTCAGGTAATCTGTTTAGAGCAGGAATATTCTTTTTGTCTTGAGTATGTGTGGGATAACCTTAAGGTATGTTTTCTCATAGTTGAGTGTAATTGCATTTCTGTGATTAACAGATTCCGGATGACATGAAATATCAGTGCACAGACTGCATTTCCTCCAAACAGAAAATGTGCAAAGTATGTGTAGTCTAACTCTGGTCACATACACAAGCTTTTAATATGATACAGCTAATTCAGTGTTGTTTCCGTGTGACCCTCAAAACATGGCTTGCAAGCAAAATAGTAAAAAACATTTTTATTGCACCACTTAGCCAAAATTGATGCTTTAAAATTTGTGAATTGGTATATATTTATACTACTATAATAAGGGCTTTAATAGAAATTATAAAAGCTTGCCCATAGCAAGCTGACTGGAAAAATGAACTTGCCTTTGGGAAATATGACCTTTCCTAAAAAAATAGGACAGCATAATATCATAGTAAAGCATGCTAAAGTTAAACATTAGGTAAAAATAAAATCCTGTTTTACTTTGAGCGGTATAGTGATATCTTCTGAGCAGAGCAGTATAGTGATATCTTCTGAGCAGCTCATTTTCTGAGTCATACTCTAGCCAGAGATACTCATTAATCCACAATGGCTGGAACGTTTGGTAGCCTCATACCAAACTGATCATTAGATTTGTTTGTGGAAACTTTGTCAGATTATCTTCTTTTGTCTAGATCAAATAGCAGACAGATCTCTTCAACTTCATCAACAACAATAACAGCTAAACTTTTTGTAATGATTTATTTATATTCACAACAAAATGGTTTGAGAATAGTCATAATCCATATGCATCAAAATCTTTAACAAGCAAATGTCTGAGCAAGATTCAAGAACAGTTACTTTTACCCGTTTAGTCATTTTCCGAACAGCACCTGTATGGGTCTCCTGTAATTATCAGGTAAACAGTATATCATATACACAGCCTTTGGGTGCTAAATGTTTGGTATATTGATAACACTTTTAATAAAATGATGGTCATTAATTGTTAAGGATGAGTGCCTTTTACTTCCATACACACCTCTCAAAGAAATGTCACAAATTATATTATTAATGATTATCACCTCTAGTCACCTTGAAATTCATAAGAAGCATCAAAACAATCTTTGACAAGCAAATTGTTTAGAGTCAAAATTCACAAACTGACCAAAGATAGGATAGGTCAACAAGTCCCAAATATTTACAAATATTACAATTAAAATCTAACTGATAAGTTAAAATATAAATATTTATTTATTCTTGCTTTGAACAGTAGATACGAACATTATCACATCTGCATGAGAAAATGCAAAACTGACCTTGACATTTACTACAAGATGGAAATGACAGACTTTGACAGTATATCGTGTTAAATAAAGAGTTCAGAGATGAAAGAAACTGCAGCCAGTTATGTAATAAAAGAATGCTGTACTTATAAACACTAAATAAAGGTGCTAATATATGTAGCATGGCAAGATCACAGGGTATCCGACTTGCAGGACATTCAGAATTACAAACTGAACACTTTCTCTGTTTCTCTAAATATTTTGGGATCTGCTCATAGGAAAGTACCATGCAAAATGAGTTTTCCTGAGTCAAATTTGAGCATGTTCTAGTAGTTGGGCTAGAGGATTTGTAAAGTCCTGCTATTCCACTTTATTGTGGTTGACAGGCAATACAGTTAAGGATGTGGATTCTTCCAAGGTAAAATGTAAAAAAGGCAATTGATGGGGGACAATTTCCAGGAAAAATCTATAAACTGAATTGCTGAGAGAATTCTTAAAGATCTGTTCTAATTTTTAGTTTGAAATATTTTATATGATGACATAGAGTGAATTCAGATTGTCATATGAAACCTGTAGTTGCACAACTTGGCACCATCATAAGTTGTCTCCCATACACAGCTGTTGAACATTACATTACTGTTGCCTAGCAATTACAGTTATTACCAAATTTTTTTCATGCAGATACCATTACTGTGAATCTAATCATATCTGGAAATCTGATTCATAAGACATTTTGAAATTTCTGATTGCTACATAGGTTGACATTTACATGTTCTCATAATTATACATACCAGTATATAAGCGCTATTCATATGTAAAAAATACACATGTAAGAATTTCCACTGGTCTGTGATTGAAACCATTTTATCCAATTGAAACTGTTGTAAGAAAAAGCATGCATGCCTTGCCTGCACCAACGTCATTTAGTGCTGCACTGGTAGGTCAGTGTGTCACTTCAGCCAATGATGTATACTTTCTTATATGAATTTTGGGTACTTATGTGCATATTTCCATGGTATGTGTGCTCATCAAGGCCTGCGATATGGGGATCACTACCTTGAAGAGTCAGGTTCTTTGTAAGTAATAATGGATTTTACCTTTGCACTCCATTCTGCTCCGTAAGTGGTATTACATATCTTACTGTCAGCCAAAGTGTATACATATGTAAATACAATGTTAACAAATGTCAATACAGTAAAAAGAAGCAGGTGGAAAGAAGACTTTTTGTGCAGTGAAGTACCGTTATAAAATACTCTCTATATCTGACTATATATAGTCATAAATGTCAGTCAGAAATCTTATGGTCTCTACATAAGAAGGAAGAATAGTTTGGATTCTTAACATAGTATGTATAGCAAATAGCATTTTTTTAGTCCTATCTGCACACTAGTTCATGACAAAGAAATTATTTAAATAAGGTGACAGAGTGGCAAGATATAAAATAATTGCTTTGAGAAATAAAATCTCAACCAGAAGAAAGAAAAGCTGGGAGGGCCAGAGAAACTTCAACTGCAATTAAGGTATCAAAGTGGCTTCTATAACTGACTGACATCTATTGGTAAAACATATTAGTTTATTTTCTGACCTGACTGTTTTCTGTCAGAACTGTTCATACAATGATACCTTCTGTTAAGTGTGGTCAAATTCTATTCAGCAGTTTTGGAAAAGAAGACATTAAGAAGCTTTTCCGTCGTTTATAATGACGGCACATTTGATGGTGGATGGGCATCATTGTGAAAAGTAGAATGGTCTTCATACAAGAACACATTCTGTCAAGTTTGGTAAAAATTTATTCTGCAGTTTCAGAGTTCTTCAAAAGGTTTCTCAATTTTTAGTCTCCTTGGCCATATTTGAAGGCAGCTTGGCAATTTTTTTCCTATAAATTTTGAAGGTCTAGGATGCCTTCCTTGAAAAGTTTTCAAATTCTTTTCAGTGATTTTGATGAAGCCACTTGGAGGTTTTTCTGTTTTCAGTAATGATGACCATATTTCATAGGGATTAACATCATTTCTACAAACTTGAATGGCATTTATGACATAATGCTCTGAGCCATGCTTGGTTGAAATTGATCAGGTGGCCTTTGAGAAGAAGCTGAAAAAAGCACTTGTAAACAGATTACAGATTGGCTTTCTATTTTTGGTGATGGTGGCCATATTTAATTGACGATCAGCATAATTTTTGTTATACAAAACGGAAAGGACTTTAAGCACTCTGCAAAATTTGGTTGAAGATGGTTTGGTGATTTTTGAGAAGAAGCTGAAAATAACAATTTTAGATGGACTCTGGGAAGA
The DNA here is from genome assembly GCA_016617855.1 of Megalonaias nervosa. Taxonomy (NCBI): domain Eukaryota; kingdom Metazoa; phylum Mollusca; class Bivalvia; order Unionida; family Unionidae; genus Megalonaias; species Megalonaias nervosa. Next base: position 132,791 of record JAECUM010001810.1, read on the forward strand.
TTTCTAATGACGAACAATGCCTTTGGGGGGAATACAATAAACGCACCTGCTTTACAGCCAGTTATCCCAGATGGCAACCATTCTTAAAGCAAAATGCTTACTAAAATACAATCCCCTTCCACATTTTCTCTACATTGTCATTTGGAATCTTGGCTTTATCAGGGATAAAGAATAAACTGTTTCTAAACTCCATTGAATATTGAATATATTGACATAATTCTACCAACTATCCCTGTAGACAAATGCTGTGGTTTCTAAATGTTTTTATGCTAATTATTTCTATTTTGACATCAGCACCACTTTTAAACACATTTAGCTTGCATATAAATTGGAACATTACTAATGTTTTCAAAGATAACCTGCATAGAAGACTTCACGATACTTCACAGGGCATTAACTCTTCACATTTTGATCATTACTCATGAAAATGTCCTGTCAAAGACCAACTTTCTTCGATTACATAAGTCTTCAGTTGTCACACTATTCTGTAGTGGTCACTGATTTTTTTTATCTGGAGTTGAATTCTAAAGGCCACATCCAACACAAGTAATACAGCTGTCAGCTTGTTTCAAGCACCTGACAGCAATAAATACTACACTGATATGCATTCCGTACTTAATTTATTTCTTACAGTTATCAAATTATTTTTGCCATCAAGAAAAACTGAATTTTGTCACCTCTCCAGTCAGTCCATCAGATAGTGTCTGCATGCTCTTTACCAGTTGATACCATTCATCCCACAGATTTCATGTGCTCACATTCATTCTATCAAGGATGTGGTGCTGATAGAGATGCATACAATCATATACTTTGATGATTCTAGCATGAACACAACTTGACAAATAAGCTTAAACCACGAAATTTAACCAAAGCCTGTGAAGCATTAAACAAAGGCCACAGTTACCCACTTATGTCAAGATGCTGTAGTTCCAGTACTCACTGAGATACATCCTCTCACTAAGTTTCAGGATTCTAGGTATAATAATATTTATACAGTGTGCAAGAAAAACTGATCTAAATGTAAATATTTAGCCATGAATACATGTATATAACTGATGTACATGTATGACAAAGTTACCCAGCTCCCAACTATTACCTAGTACCTCGGAAGAAAGAATGGGTGACATTCAGTGACAGTGTACATATGTATATGATTTCATCTGGATGCATTGTCCAACTTACCTGATGCCTCAAATAACATTCTAAAATGATCTATATGTCGATCATCATGGTAAAGTTAAATGTTATCAGTTAAAAGTGATTCAAAATAAAATCAGTCAGTGAGATTTTTGTATAAAGAAACATATCCACATGGAACTTTTTAAATAATACCTAATGAGAACCTCACATGTTCATCATTTTCTCTGTGGACACCTGACTAATACAGAAATCAAAGTAACCATGACATTGATATAGTCATCATCAAACCAAAAGGAGAGGGAGGTTAAAAGAACAATCTCACCATCCCATGCCATGAGCATGCATAATAATAGATGCACATTAGCAGTGGCTTTTTATGTGTAAGCAAATCACAACAAGTAGTCAAAGTGTTGAAGAAGTCAGCACAGCTCAGAGAGAAAAGTCTACTGTAATAAACAGCTACTAATTCAGAGTCTTGGTGTGCTGTATCATTTTTGCAAAACTTTCCTTGTTTACTAGAGTTCCTCAGAGGAACTAATGTTCTGCTGACTGAAAAGGTTTTACAGAATTGAAAGTAAGACCATTTCTTCATTCTGACTACTGAGTGCTGAAACCGTCTCTGATATTCTCAGATGATTACCAGATTTCAGTATTGGTCACTGTGCTTATGATATTGGGTATATAATCAGTACCATTTTGATTAGGACCAAGTAAATGTATTAGAAGTTTTTTTGCTAAACCCCATCGTCAATATAACTATAAATTCAGGAGATGTAGCAGTAACAAGATTTCCAAGATGACTGATATGGCAGTCATATCTGATTTAAGATTGTAATCATTTTTATTGAAGACCAAATAGACATCATAAAGGAAGTTTTTAAGTGAAAACCCCATGTTATTTTAAGCATCTGTTCAGGAGTAGTAATAACAAGATTTTCACACTGACCTCTGTGGTGGCCATATTGGATATGCAAGCAGCTCCATTTTCATTTAGGGCATCTAGATCTTGGGATGAATGTGAGTGTACATTTTCATGGCAATCCTGCAAGTAGTTTAGGAAGAGTAGCAATAACAAATGTGTGCTAAAAGATGGACTGATGGCAGAAAACAGACCACCCTATAAGCTGTTCTGGTCTATGACATCCATTTTTGTACATAAAACTGTAACCAAACCTGAACAGGCTGTAAAAAGATATATATATATATATATATATATATATATATATATATATATATATATATA